>WUAM01000071.1:22710034-22780343 GCA_024336885.1 Actenoides hombroni
GGGGCGGCACATGGCGGGCGGGCGCTGAGGCGCCCGGTGCGGGGTCCCGCTCTTCGACAGTGGGGCTGGGAACAGTGCCGCGGCGGCTGGCGGCCTGGGAAGGGGGAGAGTCCTTGTGTGTAGGAGTAGTGAGGGGCCGAGCCCCGGTCCCGGACATGGCAGAGACCCTGAGCCCCTGCACCCCACGGGGCCAGTGTCAGGCTAACATGGGTGCCAACACCTCGTCAGCCACTGTGGACACCAACGCCTCCTCCGTACTGGTGGGCAGCAGCACGTGGAGGGCCCGGGAGCCCTTCTCCATCTTCACCATCCTCATCCTGACACTGCTGGTGCTCCTGACCGTGGCCACCTTCCTCTGGAACCTGCTGGTGCTGGTGACCATCCTGCGAGTGAAGGCTTTCCACCGGGTGCCCCACAACCTCGTGGCCTCCACAGCGGTGTCAGATGTGTTGGTGGCAGCCCTGGTGATGCCGCTGAGCTTGGTGAAGGAGCTGTCGGCCGGGCGGCGGTGGCGGCTGGGCCGGGAGCTGTGCCTTGTGTGGGTCTGTTTTGATGTGCTGTGCTGCACGGCCAGCATCTGGAACGTCACTGCCATCGCCCTGGACCGCTACTGGTCCATCACCCGCCACCTGGAGTACACGCTGCTCACTCGCCGCCGCATCTCCAATGTCATGATCGTTCTCACCTGGGTGCTCTCCGCTGCCATCTCCCTCGCCCCCCTCTTTGGCTGGGGGGAGACCTACAGCCCTGAGCAGGAGAGCTGCCAGGTCAGCCAGGAGCCCTCCTACGCCATTGTCTCCACTGGCGGGGCTTTCTACCTGCCCCTCTGTGTGGTGCTCTTTGTCTACTGGAAAATCTACAAGGCGGCGAAGTTCCGCATGGGGGGCCGCAGGAGGAACGCCGTGGTGCCCCTGCCAAAGGCTGCCCAGGTAAGGGTGGGGAACGGGGAGGAGAGCCTTCACTGCCCCCCCTCCATGCACCTGCGCTCCTGCTTCTCCTCTGCTTCCAGCTGTCACCCCTGCGTCGGTGGTTTTGGCACATCGAGAAGACTGAGATGTGCCCTCTGGCACTCATGTGAATTTAACTCTGTTACAGGCTGGACATGAGCAGTAATTAGCCAGTCAAAAAGTGCCACTTTCAGAGAAGAGTTTTATTCTCCTTTTTTTTTTTTTATTTAGTGTGCCATAAGAGTAAGTGACAGGTGCATTCACTGGTAATTTGGAGAGCCATTTAAAAATCAGCTCTTCAGGCTGAATTTGCCATGTCTTGTTTTTATTTCCCCCCCTTCATTTTTTTTACAGTGTTGATAGGGCAAACAAAGACATAAACAGATCCCTAAGTTGTGTACAGAGTACATGCTGGCATTTATCTACCAGCACAGACTTTGTGCAGGATCTAGCAGTGTCCGAATAGATTTTAATAAGCAGATTATACATTTTATTGATGTGCTCAGGTTAGTTTAGCTTGAATACTGGGAACACACTGCTCACTGCATAATACTAAAAAATGAACAATGACTTGTTTCTATTTTAAAATTATCAGCTATCTTAAAAACCATGTCCTCCTTCTTCTTATCCCAAACATTCCATATAATCCTGCAAAGCCCTACTCACATGGGAGGTCTTATTCATTTCAGGGATACACCTAGCTGACAGGAGAGCTGTGTCCCTGGGGAAGGGTTGGGGTTGGCTCCTTGTGCCCCATAAAGTCAGGCTCTCTGTATGATGGACCTTGTCACACATGGTAAGTCACCAAGGTGCTTGGTAATGTTCTCTGTAAACTCCCTCCACTTTCTGTCACGTACTCTGACTCTCACTCCTACCTGTGGCAGTGATTCTTTACAGGATGTTTGTTGTGCTTGCTAAGTCCAGTCCCTTCCCAGTAACAAAAGGTGAGCTGTGTGGATGTTCGAGATACCTAAAGAGACACAGAACATTTCTGTTCAACTGAGGCTAATCCTGCAGACGCTCACTCCTCTGCTCAATCCCCTTAACTTTGAATCAGAGTCATGGTAGGAAATGCTATTACGGTCATAAATAAAAGTCTGCAGGTTGTGCCCCCTGATTCTAGCAAGAGATGACATCACTGGCAGTTATATGTGGTCAAACTTGCAGATTTGGATCCTGATGTCTTGAAGGTATTTATAATGTAAGTTGATTTGTGACACTGTCTCCTGTGCCAGAGCAGAAACTATGTTAGAAAAGATGAGAATGTCTCCTCTAGTACCATTCCCTTTTTTTTTTCTTACATCTTTTTATGTGCTAGTTTGTACCCAATTTCTTTCCAAGTTGTTCTAAGTGTGATGAATATATTGCTTGGAGTTTAGGTATAATCTTTGCAAGCACAAAAGCTGAATGAATATTTACAGTGGTTTTGCATGCTTTAGCTTTTACATACATACATACAGAGGACTAGTTGGAATCTAAAATTCTGGGAGGCTAAATGAGCTGAGGTGTTGCTGCTTAAATTTTAGCCTATACAGAGACACACTGTTGGTATGTCAGTTTTAATACAAAAAAGTCTGGCTCCTAATTGTCATAGTTCTGTCTGCAGAAGCCCTTGCGTGGGCACAGCCAGGCTGGCAGGTGAGTGCTTTTTGCTGATGCAGTGTCTGGGAGCTGGTTGAAGCTGTACTGACAGAAGAGCTCCTGTCAGTGTGAGCTGAATACACATTCTGGAAGGGTTGCCAGTATAGCTGTTATTGCAATACCAGCAAATGCTCAAGTGAGCAATTACTTATCTGTCTTATATTGACAGTGATTGACATATTAACTTCTCCTTGTATAACAGGGACTCTTGAATCTGCAGTTGGCTTACAGTGGCAAACTTCTCCATAGAATAGAATCATAGAGTCATCTAGGCTAGAAAAGACCTTCTAGATCACTGAGTCCATCCATTAACCCCGCTCTACATGTCCACTGCTAAACCATGTCCCTAGTGCCATATCTACGTGACTGTTAAACATAGCCAGGGATGGTGATTCAGCCACTCCCCTGGACAGCCTGTTTCACTGCTTGACAACCCTTTTCAGTGGAAAACTTCTTCCTAATGTCCAACCTAAACCTCCCCTGGTGCAACTTGAGGCCATTTCCTCTTGTCCTATCACTTGTTATTTGGGAGAAAAGACTGATCTCCACCTCTCTATAACCTCCTTTCATTGTCCCAGCAGCTTCATTTGTTGACTTAAATAAAAACTTTTGTGATTCACATGCAAACCTTTACTTGTCATCTAAAGGAAGAGCTGGTGCCCAGCTGCACACATGTACATTAGATGAACCTATGGATCAAGGGAGCTGGCATTCAGGATGCATTTCTTCTCAGTTTTCTTTCTAAGAAAATCTTTTTTTTGATTGACATGGTTTAGTGGTGGACTTGGGAGTGAATAGTTACAAAATAACTATTTTGAGTAATTTTTTGTTAAAGCTTTGTGGTTTTGCAAAACACTTTTTAAAGTCTTTGGAAAAAATAATCAGGTGAGTGAGATAGACATGAAACATTTGAGGTGCGTCTAGTTCTAGTGAAAACTTGTTTCTTACTTTCACTTGAAACAAAACAAGTGCAGAATTTGGTCCTTAAATTACACTAGTGCTTTTATAATTACTTGTTTTCTAATTATGAAACTCCTTAAAAAGTGAATTCTACAGTCAGTACTTGACATGAGTGAGACTCATAAAAAACCTAGTGACCTACTATCACTGATGGAGAGCTATAGTCTGTCACACCTTGTCAACAGGATTAAGTAATAATTCTCTTTGTAAATAGTCCTATAGAAATAAATGAGCCTGCTTGAAAAACAGCAGACACTGCTGGACAGTGCTCTTTTAAATCAATTAAGTCACTTGTAGCACAGGTTTTTCCAAGAATCTTTATGTCAGGATTACTTACTTACATGGAGCAATTGCAGTCAGGATTAAATTTCCACGTGAGGAATAAAAATCAAGTTCTGTTGATAGTTGGGGGATTTTGGGGGGGGGGTGGGTGGTGGTGGTGGTTTGTTTTTTTCTTTCTCCCCTTTCAAAGTACTTTGTATAGTGTATGAGTAATTAGGCCTGATACAAATCTCATCAGTTTTGTGAGAGTCCTTCCCCCTTTATCTGGTATCTGGTCCCAGAGCTCCAACAGTGCTGTGTTGTTCTGCATCTTGGCCTGCTCAGCTTCTCAGTCAGGACAATATGGGAGATAAAATAGATTATCCTTCTCTGAAGGCATCACAGGCCTTCTGTTTCTTATTTTTGTCCCTGACTGTACAAGTAGAAAAGATGGGTTGGGAAAACAAAGTGCAACTGTCCGGAAGAGTGGCAGCAGACGTCAGATAGGAGAAGGGTGAGGCAGGAAGTAGAGTGGACTGGCTAGCGATTTCCTGGGAGAAATGCAGAGCTGTTCCTGCCTACAGCAGAAATAAATCCTGTGGGAGAAAGCAGAATGTTCTTTTCCCTATCAAATGTACCGTTTGTCATATTGGTGCAGCATCCAAGAAAGTGTAGACATTCTTACGTTTTGATCCTTTCTTTGTGCATTTCAGTGTCTTGTTCAAAGAGCAAGAAGCCTGCCAAAGCTGTGCTGAGGCAGTAATGATCTTTGCCGAATCACCCTGTAACAGACAGAACTCTGAATTTGTGGTAGTAAGCCAGATTTGATTGATGTTTATAATCTTTACTGTTGCTGTGTTATTGCAGACCCTGGAGGTACAGTACAAACCCATACGCAATACCTGCCAGGAAGGACCAGTAATGAAAGCCTTTAAGGCTATAAGTAATGTTTTAAGTCAAGAGGTTTCTTCAGAAGCTTCTTAACTTCTTGGTAGTATCTTTTTTATAAGGCTGCTATGAACACAGGAATTGGGAACACAGAGTTCTAGGAACATACAGCCATACAGTAGTCGCAATTTATCAGTGTCAGGCAAACAACAGAAGTATCACTGAACTGCTGATGTGACTGCTGGTCAATGTACAGAAGAATGAATTCTAAAACTAAACCCAAACTCCTTTACATCTGTAGGAGAATTTGTTCTAGAGAGCTCTTTTCCTTTGTTTAACTCTCTTTATGATACTCTTCACCGGGAAGTGCACTCTGCACTTCTCAGAACCCATTGTCCTGGAAATAGCTGATTTCACGAATTCAGAACCTAATTCTGGTCTCAGAGTAACAATCCTTTCATAGCAGGTTTTTCCCCCCCTGCTGCTGACTTTCAGAGCCTGGGCAAAGGGAAGGACATCTGTGCATGAGGCATAACGTGCTGCTAGCCACCCAGTGAGAACAATGTACACCACTGTGCAGAGATGCTCATGTATGAGAGGTGTCCCCAGTATAGACTAAGGCATCTTCCTGGATTGCTTTAATTTACAGTCTGTGACCATGTTTTGCCCTGTCAGCCTGCTCGCTAGCGCTTGTCAGTAGGCCTAAAATGGAGGGGAAAGGTTTTATACTGGGCTTATCCTTTCTTTCATGTGGCACAGGGATAACAATCAGGTATTGTGACTTACATTGGGAAGACGAGTAATGCAAAGCCTCCAGGACTGGCACGGGAAACTGCAAATTTGATATAGTCAGAGCTGTGTTTAGTTAAAGAAAATCACAACTGGCAAGAGTGGAAAGCAGCTGCATAATCTTTTTGGCCTGTGTTCTTGTTCAGACAATGCCAAATTACAGTGGCTTACCTCATGCCTGCAGAAAGGGGGAAATCCTTTAGCATGGTTCCCCTGGAAGCACTGGGTACAGCAACAGCGTTTGCCTACAGTAGGCTAATTTACTTTCCAAGTACTTCGTGTGGGTTGGCTTACAGCAAATAGCCTTGACAACATAGTTTTCGAGGCTGGTAGTTGTAGCAAGGATAATCTTGCACTAATCAGGCCAAGGAGATGAGTCAGGTCTGCAGCAAATCATACAGAGAGCGATAAAAATAAAAAATTGAAATTATAATGAAAGGTTGGACTTTCCCAGCTTTGCAGTCTGCACTGGTGCGTATTTTCTGGTATGGACAGCATTTCAGATTAAATCCATATTTAACTTTAAAAATCTAGTGATGAGCCAGTCCCCACCACAGGGATGAGAAGCTGGCAGTCCCATAGTAGGTGTATCTGGTGAGCGGGCAGGGAGGGAGCAAAGCTGACGCATTTACAGGGGCATTGGGCACAGGGCCTCACTAGAAACCCCCTATAAACTCTGGTTCCTTTTGCGATAGTACAAGCCAGGAGCAGCTGGCCAGTGGATGACAGGCCTGCCAAGTGTCAGTCTTCACGCTGGGGGCTGGCACGTGGAATGGGAGCCCATGCTGGGAATGCCCAAGAGGCGGGTGTTGTGGCGGGCAACCCTGATGGAGAGCCGACTGAGCGAGGGTCACTCGCAGTGTGTGCGGCCGGTCAGCTGGAAACAACGTACTTGGTGAGCATTAGACACTGATGGTCATGGAAAGCTGAACTTTTACACAGATTCCATGGTTTAAATGCTCGGGTAGGTCCTGTTGAAGGCACAGGCTGAAGGACCTTGCTGAGCAGGGATACTCGTTACCTTTTCAAGAAGATTTTCTGTATCCTTCTCAAAGGATTTGTTAAGAAAAGTAGAAGCAAAATACCTCCAGTCTGCCAGGGATATATACACGTGTTACTTAATGGAAGGATCCATGAGAGATCCATTATTTTTCCTAAATCACCAGGCTGCTCTTTGCATGTTTGTTATTATTACTTTTATTACAACATTATTCAGAAGTCCCAGGCAGAAATAGTAAAAAAATAATTGAAAAATCAGCTATCACAACAGAGAAAGTAGAAATTATGTAGGTAGGAAGATAACTGTTGCTCATTAATTTACAAAAAAAATACCATGATCTATTTTCTCTTGCTGTTTAGTATTCAGAGGCTTGATCTAACATCCGATAGAGTCTGTGAAAACTCCTCTGATTTCAGCAGGAGCTTAATCTGGCTTCATGAAGGAAAACATGATGACTGTGGCATCTTCTATCAAAATAAATTAAACAACACTTTCACACAGTATGAAATTAAGTGCTGTAAGAGTTGCTATTAGTAAATTCTGCAGTTCAGGCACAAGCCTTCTAAGCTGAAGTACTGAAACGACTCTGATTTGAAGGTGGCACACTGCAAGTTCTATCTTTTGAGTAAGAGTTGAAGGTTAAATGTAGTACCAATCTATGCCTGTTGCTAGTGACAAAGTCCTTTCTATGGCTCTTCCCAGGAGACATACTTATGCAGCTATTCCCCAGGGCTAAGATGTAATCTTTCAGGGTTGCTTGTCACAAATTTGTCCTTATGTCATACATTCATTCCTTTTTACAGAGTGTGATTAAGGATGTGCAGAGCAAGTCCTTCTGCAGACAAATGGTGTGATCCTTGCTACATGAGGGGCGTCCCATTTTAATTGTCAGGATGGATGTGATTTTCATTTCCCTCCATTATTTGCCTGCACCCATAATCTGCTGCTCTTACATTCTGCAGCCACGTCTCACGTCTGAAGGCGAAGACAGGGATATCCATCTGGAAGAGTGATTGTCTAGCCATTGCCAGTGCTGCCCTCTCCGAGTTGCTGTGCTCATATTGAATAGAGGCCCTCCATCTATTAGAAAGCTTGCACAGAGGTGGCACGTGCATGTGGAATACGTAGGTAATTTCCTAATACCTTAGGCAAATGACCCAATGGGCCTGCAATGGAATGAAATTACGGTTCAGGCCTGAGAAAGGTCGTGTAGCAGCATAGGAGAGTCTGGGTTAGGGACAGGCAGAAGGCACTTGCCTCTGTTAGCCTTCCTTAACAACCTGTTTTCCCCCTAGGTGTCAAGGTATCCAGTAACATCAAAGAAGAATGCCCACAACATGCACGGCAGCAGTTGCTCTTTATTTAGCTTTGTCAGTCACACTCTGCAGCTTTTCCAACATAATGAGAAGTATGGTAATGTTGGCACTCTGGGGCATTTTCTTTATTTTAGCATGGAAGGAATGGAGTTGGGGTCTTTGGTGGTAGGTGCACAGATGTCGTGCTGTCATGTAAAAGTAATACTTCACTCAAACAAATTGTCTTGGTAAAAATCCATGTTTGCTTTTGTTTCGAGGTGAAGGAAGCTTTGCATGAACCACAGATGGTGTTTACAGCTCGTCACGCAGCTATCACTTTCCAGACAGATGGAGAAACATGGAGAGAACAGAAAGAGAAAAAGGCAGCTCTGATGGTTGGCATCTTAATTGGAGTTTTTGTACTGTGCTGGATCCCTTTCTTCATCACAGAATTAATAAGCCCCCTCTGTTCCTGCAACATCCCACCCATCTGGAAAAGCATCTTTCTTTGGCTTGGCTACTCCAATTCTTTCTTTAATCCTCTCATTTATACAGCATTTAACAAAAATTACAATAATGCCTTCAAGAACCTTTTTGTAAAGCAGAGATAAAAGGGTAACAGAGGAGAAAACAGTCCCTTTTTTGCATAATACAGAGATTTCTTAAGGGAAACATGCCTGTGACAGGTACAGTTTTTATGCGCAAGGGCTACTTGAGGGGATTTAGGAACAGTGAAGAAGAAGATGGAAGATGTTTGGCTATAAACCATACTGACAGTTTACAGTTCCCCCTTGGAAATACCTAGATGCTGCTCCAGGGTTTCACAAAGAAGATCCAAGCAGCGACTAGCACCTGTCTGCTCTTTGAATCAACATGTGTTAGGGTCTGCGAGCGGTGCCCTGCATGTGGCTAATACCATGACTGTCAAATCTAAGGGGACCGATGGCATCTGAACAGCTACAAGTGCCATTCTCTAGCGCTCTCATCGTTAGCAAAGGCACCGGCGGGAACTGCTAATTGAGCAGTACTGAAATGTTAGTGAGATGGGCAGGATGCTGGCTTCAGTTTTGAGCTTGATTTGGAAGGGAATAAACATGCTGTATTCCATCAGTTGTTGAGTTGATGTGAAATTAAAATGGATGACTAAGCAGCTCAAAAACATGCCCAAGTATGACTTGAGCGGCTGCATGTTCTCTAGCAAGCGGCGGTTCTTGAGGGGAAGTCTTGGTGAAATAGAGGTCAGAGATGTCTCCTGGGGCTGGGTGAATTTTTTGAGTCAAGTGTAAAATTATTCAGAGCTACTGAGAATGTACTTGCACAGGAGAAGGATCTAGGATGGAGTTTTCATCTGCACTGTACACTCCCTCTGCAGGGCTCAGGCTCAGCCCTGTTTTCCAAAACCTAGATGAGCTCAAAATAGATACCTGATACCTCCAAGTGAAGGGGGACTGTCTGTGTTGTTATTTCATGCTACCATGAAACTAAGCGTGCATTTGTGTTACAAACACCAAACACGTTGTATTCAAGCACCAGGTTTGTTTTTCCAAGATCTAAGACATACCCGATCAGGTATACATAAATAAATGAAAAGGTAAATAGTTCTGTGCCTACTGCCAAGTGTCTCTCTCTCTGTATTTGTTCCTCTAGTAGGCTTTACTTCCTCCCCTTCCCTAAGGGAGGGTGCTGACAGCATCTCTCAGTATTTCTAGCGTGGCAGGTTTTTACTGACACAGAGTCCCAGCACTCTCTTCTATTTCCTCCTAAAGCTGCTTGAGGTACTGTAAGGGCAAAATATTGTCACTTCACTGGGGCCAGGCAACATCACAGCTCCATTTGAAGCTGAGTTTTAACCTTTTACACTGCCCTTCTCTGCCAGTTTTGTGTTTTCTGCTGCTTACACAAACCCTTTGATTCAAAGTGTACCCTCACAGTAAACATCACAAAGCCGCACAGCATTACTAAAAGTCACAAATTTCAGCTCCAGCAGCATAACACCACTGGCATCTTGATCTCACTGCAGCGTATCAGACATCCTCATCTCTGACAGTTACCAAGCTCATGGGCATGGCATCGACACACATGCTGACTACAAAGCTGACTACTACCTGGTGATGTCAAACTGAGTTTAATGTCAGGTACATGGGCGACTCAGACTGAGGTAAGTTCCATCTCCTTTCTGGGTAAATGCATCCAAGCGTACATTGCCCCAGTTCCCTAAAGGACCCGCCCGGCCTCATCTCACTAGCAGTGTATGGTGAGATCAGGCACTGCTGGACTTGGCACCCTGTAGTACTGTGAAATTCCAGTGTGAGCTGCTGTGTCTGCAGCCACAGCCACCTCTGTACCTTATGTACCTGCAGAGGAGGCTTTTCCTTTCATTTTCAATGGGAGTTCAGAATTTTTAATAACCTAGAATTTCAAAGAGTTGTTAGATAGTGGCTCAGGCTTTCAAATACCAACTTCAGTAACTCTTTCCCTTGTGAATCTCAGTTTGCCTGAATATTGAACAGCTACAGTTCAAGCTAGCATTTGGAGGCTTAATTACACCAGAAGGAAGACATATATGTAAGAGCCTAAAAATTACTAAAACCTGCAGGCCTTATTCAGAAGCACTGATAAATTTTTCAAGCTAACTGAATTTTTCATCTAAGATACTGCTCTAAAAACCTTAACGTCCAAATAGATGACATGGAAGGAGAAAATGAAGAGAATATCTGAATCTGGTTGTTGAAAAGCATAAAAATCCCCTGCATGCGGCCACTCCTGAAGTTTCCACGAGTCACCCTCTGCCCAAATTTTAGTGCCTGTACCCCTTCTGCCAGCTAAGACAGGCCATTACGAGCATGCAGATCTAAGACCAACGCTGCTGCTCTGAGGTTAATGCCCATCACCGTGTGTGACTGCAGAAGCAGCAGCAAAGATAGTTGTTCCAACTGTACATGCTAGCTGACTGGAGGAACACCAGGCTCCAGTTCTGGAGCTTCCAAGGAGTGATGCAGATTTTGGGGTAGGTTTTACTGTGGCTTAGCATCTGGAACTTCAGAAAAGAGCATAAAGCCGGAAGAGAACAGTGTAGTTCAGCGTAGCTGTGCACTGCGCTGCTATGACTGCAAATGCTGAGGAGGAAGCAGGGCTAGCTTGAGAACTGCTAACAGGGCTCTCCACCTCCTCAGAGATGAATTTAGCTTTCTTAGGAGGTGAATCTTGAGCCTCTGTAATTTTACTGTGAGAAGTTCTCAAGATAACTAATTTAGTGCTCTGCCCACCCAAGCATCTGTGACAGCAGTGAGTTGTTAGAGTGACAGGCTTCCGCCAGAGGCGATGAGAAATAAGTGGAGCTTTCATTTCACTACGGTGCACTTTTAAAAAGCTCTTCACAAAATTGGCCTCCCACACTGGCTCTGTGCCTGTCTGTGTTCAGAAGAGCAGCGACACATAATCAGGATTTAAAATCCTGGATTCTAATCACATGAAATTTGAGCTTAGTGTGAGGGAAAGAAAGAAAAGTTACCTGGGGTTTATGGCTTAACTTGCTGGATGGTTCTTCCTGCTTAAAGCCAGAAAAAGGCATCCCCTGGCCTTCTGCACAGGTAAAACCTGTACCAAAGCATCTCTGGAGAATAAAGAGCAGAATCTGATACTTTGCCACACACTAAAATGCTTTTGCATGTCGTACATTTCTCCCCCCTAAAATACTGTTTGGTTCAGGAACCTACACACTTCAATAAGCAGATTTTTCATGAAAAAGGGGAAGAAACTGAGAAACTGTTAATAAATAAATAAAGCCTGGTCATGTTTCAATTTGCCTTCCAAGATTTTACTTAAATCAACCTTAAAACCCCAGCAAAGCCATGGTACATATAGAAGCATATTGACTTAAAGAAAAACAATCACTTCAAAGCACTGCCCTCCTTCCTTTGAAAACTCCACTTAGAAGTTACCTCCTGCTCTTCACTTAGACAAATATCTGTCATCATAATTTTTCTGACTTCAGTACCTGGAAAAATTATGCAGAGGTTCATCTTGAGTGCACTCACATGGCAAGTGCAGGACAGGCAGGGAATCATGCCCAGCCAGCAGGGGTTCAGGAAAGGCAGGTCCTGCTTGACCAACCTATCTCCTATGACAGGGTGACCCACCCAGTGGACAGGGGTAAGTCTGTGGATGTAGTTTTCCTGGACTTCAGTAAAGACTTTGACACCACCTCCCAGAGCATTCTCCTAGAGAAGCTGGTGGCTTGTGGCATAGACTGGAGTACTCTTCGCTGGGTTAAAAACTGGCTGGCTGGCCAGGCCCGGAGAGTTGTAGTGAATGGAGTTAAATCCAGGGCGTGGCCAGGCACCAGTGGTGTCCCCCCAGGGCTCAGTACTGGGGCTAGTCTTGTTCAGTATCTTTATCAACAATCTAGATGAGGGGATTGAGTGCTTCCTTAGCAAGTCTGCAGATACCAAATTGGGTGGGAGTGTACCCTGCTCGAGGGTAGGAAGGCTCTGCAGAGATATCTGAACAGGTTAAATCAACAGACAGGCAATTGTATATGGCTCAACAAAGTCAAGTGCCAGGTCACTGCACTTCAGTCACAATAGCCCCAGGCAACGCTACTGGCTTGGGGAAGAGTGGCTGGAAAACTGCCCAGGAGAAAAGGTCTGAACTCAGATTTCTTTTCTAGGGGCAATAACTGGATCTTCACAAACCCCAGATTTGTATTTTAGTACAAAGCACTTGCTCCAGGGCTTGGGCTAGGAGATAATGTTTTTATAATCCTTGTTGAAGTTTTCAGGTAACTGTCTTTAACAGGTAAGCATTAGGTTTAATGTTATATTGAACAAGTAATCACATCATTTATTCTATATATTCTAATTCATTATATAAGTTCATTACTTACCCTACCTAAGAAATTTTACTTGATATTAAAGCAATTTTGATGAAAATTGTGAACCCAAGTTGAAATGTCCCTTCAAGTTAATTTTTTAGAGGTGCATAGTATGCAAATGCATCACAGTTTGAATACACAAACAGGCTATTCTTGGTGCCAAAGTTTAATTATTCAATTTACAAATTAGAAAGAAAGAAAGAATTATCACAACCTAGTCTACCACAGTTCTGGTAGCTCACTGCATCTCATCTGGACAGAACATCAACACTCTCCTTATGCAAGGCTTAAATACTCACACTTCTCCATTTTCAATGCTATACAGTTTGCATAAATTCATATGCTAATATCAACCCTTCCATTGCATTCAAAAGGAGTGGAATCAGGCAGTGTAGTTTGACGACCTTGTTCCATCTCCACTGAGAATTCTGTGTCTGAAATGGAGGCTTATGGACAACAAATAAAACCCTCCATGGATCTCCTTTGCATAAACCAGCTTTGATAGTTTGTGCCAAATACCAGAACGCCAGACTTACCAAAACAGCAAGAGAAAAGAAGATGTTCCCAATTGCTGTGTGACACCTGAAAACAACCTTATGAGTGAATACAGACACAACTCATCTTTTAATGCACTTGTAATTCAAAAGCAGATTAAGGCTTCTAAAGTTAAAAACTTTTAGAGTTTTTAACACCTTAAAAACGCAATAGCAGAAGGTCACTGGATTCCAAACATTCTTTATTTTGTATTTGCTGCCATAGAAAGTAATCGAACAGCACTGTCATCAGTGTTACCGGGAAAAGAGACCATGGGTTTTCTTCTCCTGAAGATGTGATGTACATTAAGTCGTCAGTCCAAAATCCTGATGTTAAGTACAAAAAGCAATTGTTTGAATTATAAAATACTGTATATACAGATATAAAAATGTTTCAGAAAGTGTTCCATAATTTTCTAAACTTTCAAGGGCAAATCTTCAGCAGGGTAAAAAGGTTGTTGTCTTCAAGGTGAGCATCAGTTCATTTGAGCAGAATGTCTGAACCTTTAGCTTCCTACATTACAGGTGACAGACTTGGATTTTCATCCCAGCCAGGGATAACATGATGGTCCCAGAGATTAAGGTGGTTTTTCCTGGAGCTATTAATTTAATAAGCACACTCTCTCTATATATAAAAATGAAATTTCAAATAAATTTATACAACAGCTAGATTTTATAAAAATATAGTTCTATAATTTTACACCAGGAATTATCCAAGGTAAGTTTCCATCTTCTCATGTCTTAACCATTAGAAATTACTTTTCATTCTTTAGAATCTTACCTATGGCTAGAGTGTAAATTAAAATAATGTGAAGTTATTAGCTGGTGAAGGTAGTTTCAAGAATCTCATTCTGTGGGTTGTTTTTTTTTTCTAAAATTAACAAACCACTGCATTCTGCAGGGCTCATCTTGTGGTACTGGACATATTACATAGTACATATCTACTTACTCCAGAAACTTGATCTAATTCAGTGTTAAAACCCAAATAAAAAAAAATCCCCTCTGTCCTTACTGTGGAAAAAATACCAAACCCAAATAAATAAAATTAGACAATATTTCTATTTTGCTGTACTGTGTTAACTCTTTACTGTGTAGTGGAAACAATAATGAGTAATACAGCCATGGGATGAATGAATGTAAAACTGAATACATACTCAAAAAAACCCCAAAACCAACAGAGGTTTACAGCTGTGTGTATATACTTAATATATATCTGTCTCTATATATCTACATTGCAGTTATATCACAATAGAGATTCAATGGACTGAACAATCATCTATGAACTTCACCAGCTGGAGTTCTTCAGGAAGAACTGGCTTTCAGCTTGGACAGCAGCATTTCATTCTTACGGCATTCCTGTTAAAGGAAAGCAAACAGATAAGAGGGTAGTTGCTCTTAACTCCACTAGTTATGTCTTCACATCAGCAAAACTAAACCCTTTTATTTTGAAAGATCTCCAAAATCCGGAGTAGTCTGGAGTAACAAGCTGAAGATAATTCTCATTCATCCATAATGTTATCCCAATGGTAATATTCATTAAACTTCATGACTTTCAGGCCAAAAATAATGCTGCTTCACCATTCATCTGAAGTTGCTGAAAGTAGCTAAAGCAAATCCACCTTTTTACTTATAAATTGAATAAATATGAAATGGAGATTACTTTTAGGTGCTCTAGAACTTCACAAGACACTTTGCAAAAAAAGTCAGTGTTCAGAAAAGAACTCTAAGTCAAGAAACAGTTACGTAAGTGCAAACCACCTGTTTTCAATACCACAACCATGACTTCCTTGCTATCCTTAAAAATAAATGTTGAGCAGAAGTTCCCTCACAAAGTAGCGAAAGAAAAATGACTTATCTATGCCTCCACAAAACAAACAAAACCCAACAACCAAAAAAACCCACAAAATAAATAAAATTTCACCTAACTTCCACAACTACAGTGTAAAATTCTGTGTTAGAAAAGTAGCTGAAGAGGCCCTGTCACTCTCACAGAGTGCATTGTCTGAAACAGGAAGGAACTGTCTCAGAACAAAGCAGAACAAATTACAGAAAGATGTTTTTCCTCAAACATATGAAGCCAGCTGACAATTTTGCCTGGCAGCGCTGCTTCATCATTCATTATCATGGAGACAATAATTAACTGAAGCACATTATGATTAAAAGCTCGGGAAAGGCTAAACCAATGAAGTGTTAAACAGGGCTTTCACGGTGGTTAGAAAAGAAGGCTGGTTCCAAAGGGTATTTATCACTACTGAGATGCTGGATTCCCTCCCTTATTCACACACATTTCCACAACTCTCTTTGCCCCGATATCCAACTCATAGATGCTCATAGATCTTCAAGAGATTCCATTTGGATAACCCAAATACACAGTTTACTTGCTAACAAATTCTCCTTCCCCTGTAACAAGAAAGGGTGCTAGTCTAGCAGTGGGAAAAAAAAAAATTAAAAAAAAAATTTCAAGAATCAAATTCAGAGTCCAAGAATATGGATTATATCATGTGGATATAACCACCAAGGTTATATCCACCAAGGGACATCGTGAATATGGTGTGATAAGCATATCAGGAAATCTTGTGCATATATTAATGCACAAGTTGAGTCAAAATGGGTCATTGAGCACCTGACAGTGTACATGAGCAAAAATATTCTCACCTCTTTAAATTCTTTCACTGTTTTAAAGTAAAGCCTCTGTTTCTCTAGAAGCTCTAAGTATTCATCATTCAACTGGTCTCTCCGCATTTTGTTTTCTTGCTTCTTCTTTTCCATCTGTTAGTATACAGGAAAGAGAAGAGATAAGACACTGCATAAGGAATACTCTCTCTCTCACACACACACACACACATATATACATACATACTGTGTAAGGAACAACTGTCTATTATAGACAATAGGAAACAGATGTTTCATAGATGATACCCCTGGCTTGTGTGTTAAATGCAATGAACACTTAGGCCACTTCTTAAAAAAATGAAAAACCTAATGCTAAAGTCTCAGTACCAGTAGCACTAAAGGTAGCATTTGGAATTAAACTAAGGCTCACATCTCTGCAAGCCAGGAATCTTGCTCATTGAACAATCCTACTGCAACTATGATACAGTGAAATTAATTAACAAACACAAAAAAAAAGACAAAGGTTTTTGATGCAACACTGAGATCTTTTCTTGGTTGTTTAGGGAGGACAGGAGACATCTTTGCCTTCCTGTGCAATGCTGTACTTGCTTAAGACCCATATACAAGGAATGTCTTTTCTCCCTTTTGCTAAAGTTTTAAGAAACATAACTTAGGTCCTTAAACATGAAGGTGTCTGGTTCTTATAGAACAGACTACCTTCCTCTCATGGGTAGTTCTAATTAAGTTCTTCCATCAAAGCATCACAGGCAAGTTTTCTGCTAGTCTAGAGAAGAAAATTTTCCCTCCCTCCCTCTGGTGCTAGAGCACAACTACATAAAAAGTGTCATGTTGTATTTCTCTCCCAAAAAATTATTTTTGCATTCTCTCTGACAGGCTTTCATCTCCTAAATTTCAACAGGGAAAAATGCAATTCCAAAACCTGCAAGTATCCCCTAAAGCCCAAACAAGCAGGTAATTCCACAGCAGCAGTACTTACTGCATTTCTAGATCTATGTATCAACATTGACCCTATTTATTCTTATGCCTCAAAGAAACTAACAGATCTCAAGCTTTCCCCAATTATGAACCCTGCTAACAAGATGCATCTCCTTTACAAAGCCAGCTGCTGTCCAAAACATCAGGGAATCTCTCCTACCATAACTTATAAGGACCAGTAGGTTTTTGAAGTTATACTTGAGGAAGAAAAATCATCAAATATGTTAATGCAGAAAAAAACCCATTATCACATGTCCAGTTCCTTTAGGATGAGGCTAAAACCAGCGTTTGCTAAATGGCATTGCTAGGAAGTAGATCCTCATGAAGAGATATAACCCTACTACTACCCTTTGATAAATTGCTGCTTTTATGCATGACCACGACCAATCTCTTGACACACTCCTCTCAGTAGAAACTGGCCTGCTCTGCCCTCAAAGTCTCATGAATATGTTATCACACTGAAATGCTTGTCAGCAAGTTACTCGCTCTTGGTAACAAGTACGTCCAGTTTCTCCTTAGGCCTCGATGCGTTTACAATATGATGGGCTTTGAAAAACCAGAATTTGTCTTCAGGTATAAGGTCTTCAGGGCTGTACAGAAAACAACTACAGTGCATGTACTTTAATCGTGAAACTGCCTGCAAGTGTTTCTAATGCACTGCAGACAGAAGTAGAACAGATAAAGACTGAAAACATCAAGGGGATGAGTAACGCTTGCAGCGTACAACTAGGCTGTCTGTTGAAAAAGTCATCCAACAGACATTTCCTAGGAGAAGAATAAGAAAACCTTCCCTTTTGCTGCAGAGCTGTTCCCCAAGGAACAATGTGAATTGTTAAAACTTTCTTAGCATTCGTTTCTTGTCAGCATCTTCACTGGCATTGAGAAATCAACTATTAGAAGGTAATGAATGATTATCTGCTCCATCACTAACAATTTTTTTCTCTCAATCAGGATAAGCTGAGCTTTTGCATTCAGAAACTCTTGTTTTTCTCCATTAGTTGTAACTGCCACTTCCTGCTGATCCAGACACCTACACCTAGGAATGAAATGTCACCTGTGAACTCTCACAATATGCCAGTGGCTGAACTGCTGGTGCAGGAATACAGTACAAGTGACATGAGCTGCCACTGCTTTCAGAAACCATCAGAGATGCTGAAATTGTATTTTTCTCCAAAATAATGAGCCATCTGACATGATATCTCCCATTCACTTCCCTCCCCCTTAACTGCACAAAGTAGCTGAAACTTTTGATTCCATTTAAGAATACAGTAAGAGAGTCCAGAATGATTTTATGTACCTCAAAAATTGACAAGTTCAATTGCAAGAGCCTGAAGTGAGTCACAGCAGAGCTCTTACTCTGCTTTCGCTCCTTGCATTCGTTGTGCTGCTACCCATTTGCGCGCGCAATTGATTCACAGTCTATGTGAATATATCAAATACTTGGAGCTGTCGCTGGACCTCATGCTTGCATTGCCCCAAGACCACTTAATGCAAGTCCACTGAGGCTGTGCTTTGACAAAATAGCCCCCAGAAGTTACCAGAAGCAGCTTTGTCTTCACTGAATGAGCACTGGGGCTCTGCTATCCACAAACCCCTTTCACTTGCTATGTGGACACAACACACTCGTCAACAATGCTGAGCCTTTTCTCAATCAGGTTAAAACAATAAAAACAACAAAAAAACACCCCCACTGAATTCAACAAAGTGTCAGATAAGCATTGCAACTGGGGCAATGGAAGCTGATAGTTGGGACCCTCTTCAGCAGCAGAAAGCAGTTTCTATCAGCTCCAGCTGCCTAAGAAACTGTGCCCAAGAGGCAGGTCTGACCACACCCACACAGTCCAAATGAAGAATTCCCATTGACTTCAGTGACATGCAGCTGTTTCAAGCATCTAAATCACTACACTGCCAAAAATAAAGTTAAAGGGTATAAGCTTTCTGTCAGGGAAAAGGTGTTGCAATACCTCTGTACTACTCTATTCATTAATATTTTAGTGGTGTGAAGTTTCTTGTGAATGTGTCAGTCGCTTGCTTAATTTGCACCTCACGTAACAGATTTCTCCATGCAGTTACTATCTTGAGATTTCTCTGAAATTCCCAGGTTCTAGCAAAGAAAGTGAGAAGAGTCTCAGACCTTCATTCGATTCTGCTTGATGCCTTCTACAATCTGCTCCATCTGCCGTAAAAACTGGTCACGAGAACCAGAAGATGCCATTGCTCTGGAAAGAGAAAAGGTAACAACTGACAGGGATGTGGGACATTGTCTCTCATCTACAGCTGTCTTACATATTTACCCATGTTCAAGAATCCACATCGCTTAGTGTTCTATGTAAAAAGTCATCTGTTTAAATCACTGAATTCAGGTGACATTTCAGCTTTTCAGCTGGAGGTGCAAACAGACACTGCAGAGCTCATCACAAGCATCCCTCCTGTCAGTTCAAGTCTGCTCCTTTCTCTCATGTGTTGTACAGAAATGAATTGCTATTAACTAACTAAAAGCACAAACTTTTGAGAAGAGCAGCTGCTGTGAGTATTAAGGAGGCAAGTAGAGAACTAGAAGATGAACAAATACTCTGAAGAATAATTTCATGCCCCAATAGGGAAAGCCCAGAGTGATTTTAGACTTTAACATACCTTAAACAGATTAAGAAAAATAAACCAAAAAGATGCAATTCCCCTCCCTCCAAAAACAACAATCCAAAACCCAGCTGTCAATTACAGTAGTGGTTCCTACTGACTGGAGAGAATCAAAAGTATCTCATCAATGAGCAAAACAAATCTATAGTCCCTGCTGCAAAAGGAAGACATCTGAAATACTTAATTCATGTTTTTTGTTGTAACTAAAAGTTTTGCATATCACAAGGGGGGGGGGAAATTAAAAAAAAAAAATCAACACTTCTAACCAAAGATTTTTAAAGTTTCAAAATTTAATTTTTGAAAATTTCTAACAAAACAGAGGATTATAAAAATATAGGACAGGAAGAATTAAATGGCCACCTCCTCCTCCATGACTCTTCTGAACTGTACCGTTGTGACAGTTCATGCTGGACTTTTTATTCTCAAGTCAAAAAAACCCACAGAACAAAATAAATGCCAGCTGCATCACAGACTGATACTTGACCTCCAACTGCCAAAGGAACCATGATTTTACCTGAAGAATTTACACCGTATCAAAAATTTTTAAGTACAGAGTTAGTTTATAATAAACACATCTGAAATGTGCGAGTCTAATGCTTTGTACGTAAAATAACAACCACAACTTCATAAAAATGGAGAAAAATATTTAAATTAATGCCAGGAAAATTATGACTGAATTGATTTTTCTCCACAACTGCAACTGAAGAGCCAGATATTAAAAACATATGTTGGCTTATGTTGGTAATTCCAAGTCTGTGATTTCCCCAAGCATTGGATTAAACAGAATTAATAAACTCTTTTATAAAACAGTTTGTTTATAAAATTTTCTAACAAATTTACACTCTATAACTTATTCATACTCCCATTTTTCCAACCAACCATACAACTCATCACAACTATCAAGATAAAAAAGGACTGTTACTTACTGATGAAAGTTGTCATGAATAGAATTCAGTAAATTAACCTGTGAATTAAAGGAAAAAAAAAAAAAAAGAAAATACACATTTGTCCTTCCTGATGTGAGTTTTCATGGACAAAACAATCAAATTTAGTTCAAAAAACTGACTACATATATTGCCCTGAGAAGCAGCCAGCTGTATGAAAATGACCATAAGCTTTCCCTCAGAAGAGAAACCATAATCCTTTTGCATTAGTAAAATCTATCCCAGTAGCAGCCACAGAAAGCAGACTCAAGTCTTGGACCGTAATTGAGACCTTTAGTTTTACTGACACCCAATGATACCAGTGAGAATTTTCTAGCATGATGACTTTCCCAGCTGAAGTGCTGAGGTAAAACTGCAGATACGCGTGTTCAACAGGTGTTGAAACTTGACATACAAGTAACTTACAGGTACTCATCCAGTGTTCAACAGTGACAGTGCACAAGCAGATGTCGTGGCTATGGTAAGTTTGCAAAATTAGCCTTGTTTCACTTAGGCAGGTAAATCTCTGCACTGCTTTCATTGTACAGATGAGTTTTACAGGTTTCCAAACAGCCACACATCATTACTTGCTTTGTTTATATGTATTTTACAGTCTGTTAAAAGAAACTTCTACAAAGTACGGAATGACTTCTCACATGCACAGCTTCTTTTAAAAGATACTAACATTGCACTGAAGCAAAACAGAAATATAAATTTGTAACAGCAACACTGGAATGTTTTGTCTCTCTCAGTGTAAACTCCTCCAACTAAACTATATAGTGAATATACGAACCTTTGATTGTTTTTTTTTCTTGCTTTCTACATATTACTGAGCACTAAGTTCACCAAGTAGTAATTAATGCGATTCTGTCTCACAGTTTTGAGTACTTCTTGCAAGTCTCCTGTAGTTAAACCTTCCAAGCAGTTTCTCCTTTTGATGAGTATTTGTAAATGCTCTGTACTAAGCAAACTTGAGCATTGCAAACAGCATCACTTGCTGGAAAAGCTAAACTGATCTCTCCCAGATCTAAAATCTCCCATCTGGATAAGACAGTGATAAGCATACGCAGAATCTGCAGTTGTTTCTGACCTTAATTTGAAAAATTCAAACAAATTCTGAATAGACTCCAAGCAGCTAAGATGATTAGAATTCCTGTTCCTTAGAGGAAATAAATTATTCTGTTGGGTGTTTTTTATCAGTCCATTTCAAAAACAGTCTCAATATGCTTTTTAAGTTTGCAGGCTTGCCCTCAAAATCAAAAAAAACCAAAACAAAACCCAACAAAAACCAACCAATCAAAACCAACCAACCAAACAAACCCAAAACAACAAAACATAACTGTATTTAACCTAGGGAAGAACTTAAAGTAACGTGAATTCTATAGCTGCAGCCTAATAATATTTTAAATTGGATTATATTGTTATATAATACAACAGGTTGCAGATATTATTAATACCATTTGGAATGAGAAAACAAAAACAATGCCAGACCACAGAAATCAAAGCATGTGATAATCTTCTTACAGCCTTAGGTAAGGCATTTGCCAGGACCACTGGCAGATGTTATACCACCTGCTCTTGCACAGGGACCCAAGTTTTACAGCTGGGGTTCCCGAATACACAGCATGTAACTGACATTACATGGTCTCATCATTGTTGGTTTCTAACAAGTTGATGTTTGAAAAACTTCCAAGGAAAACTCCTAACTGTATTTTCAGAAGACTCAAAGATAAGTTACACTACTAATTCCAAAATTTGAGATAATAGGAACCATCAGGTAGAATAGTTTTTAGAAACTACATTGTCTCATGCTAAACTGAAACCTCTCACAGAAATTAGGTACTTCTAGAGCACATAATCACCACAGGTTAAACTTTGGTAAGATCCTGCTTTGAACTGATCAGTGACCTAACTCAAAAAATGAAAGACAGTAAACTATTGTCAGTCACTGTAGAACTAAGCAGGAAAATCAGGAAGGGATGAAGTTGATCCCCCACCCCCAGGTAACATGCTCTTGTACATGCCAGAATGGTCTTCACTGGGTGGGTGGCTGGTCTGTGGAACAGGCTCCCCAGGGAACTCATCGCAGCACCAAGTCTGTCAAGAGTTCAAGGGGCATCTGGACAATACTCTTAGTCAGAGGGTTTAGCTTTCGGTAGTCCTGCAAGGAGCAGGGATTTGGACTCAATGATTGCTATGGATTCCTTCCAACTTGAGATACCCTATTCTACATTTTGTGAACTGTCAGTAGCTTAAACACGCTGTACCAATAGCACTTGTTTTACAACACAGACCATTTCCCCCTCAACATTGAAAATATTCTTATGAATCAGCTGCTTCCTTTTTACTTACAAAGACTATGAACTCTTTGACATGACTGAATATAGTGAAAGCCAAGTGAAAACTTTTTATCTCCTCTACAGGCTGAATATTTAGGAAACAGTAATAACATTTTCTTACCTCCTTTTCCAAATATACTTTCTTATCATCCAGTGTATTATAAAGAGTAAAGAACTGCTTCGTTTCTTTATGAGTTGCTGAGACTGCAAACAAGAAAAGAGTAGAATAATAAAAGAGCATGAGGTGAAATGGAATCTGTAAAAATATTAAGTATGCTTTATATAGTATAGATTCCACTATTAATAATGGAACACGCTCTGGAAGAATATTCTCTCTGCATGTAAATCTTATGAGAACACCACAGCTCAGTGTTTAAGCCTCAACTGCTGACAGTCCTTTATATGAATGTCTGTTGCCACCATCAGCTGTGCTTCCTTACCACTATTTGCCCTCCCTTCATAACCAGCTTACAGCTGCTGTGCTTCTAACAGCTGCCCTTGCATAGCTTGCCCACACTGGTGGAGAGGCACAGGCTCAGCAGGGACAGACAGAAAACACATCATCTGATATCACTATATGGAAAAATGTAGCTTGAAATGTATAGCATAATGCACATGTGTGCAAGATGTTAAAGAAAGCTTTTACTGTTTTGAAGCCTTTTTTCCCTCTTCTTACAGTTTATTCATTCTGATAGAATTAAATAATACTTTCTGGTTTGGGTGATTATAGCAGATGTTGGTTATATTTCAGTGGGAAAGTAAGACTCAGACATGCAGTCCCTTTGGG
The DNA here is from genome assembly GCA_024336885.1 of Actenoides hombroni. NCBI lineage: Eukaryota > Metazoa > Chordata > Aves > Coraciiformes > Alcedinidae > Actenoides > Actenoides hombroni. The sequence goes on from WUAM01000071.1 coordinate 22,733,517, forward strand.
CCTACAAAATGATGACTGATACTCAAATCTGTCAAGTGTTCTTCTATTCTTTAGTTCTTCAATGCCTAAGGAAACAAGATATTTGCAATTCCCAAGGATAGAGGGCAACTGGAAGAAAACTATTACAGTTAATATATTAAGCACTGTCTAGAATCCTGAGCCTGGAAAAAATGTATGGGTTAAAAAAGATAAACCTGAGTGAAATCACACTCATTACGTTAAACTCCAAAGGCTAACAAGTTGCCATCTGTAAATAAATAACACCTTTCCTGAACTAATATGCTGGACTAAGCTTTGGAACGAAGCCATTTACAGATAGCATGACCTCCCTTCCACACAACAACATCACTGAACATCCACATTTTTAAAGAAATTTCAACTTTGGAGTTGTACAGTTCTGTTCTCCAGCTGAAGCCCAACAGCCACCCACAGCTTGAAGTCGAATGCTTTGGTGACAGATGTCCAGCAGTGGCCACTTCTGTAGTAGCAATGTGTTTGTAACCAAGGAGCTCTCTCATTGCCACAGTATGATCGTGACATGCTCTGCACGTGCTGCAGCCTCCAGAAACATACTGAGTACTGGAGCCTGAAAGCACTGAGGAATTAAGGAATGCCTGGGATGGGTAGACTAATCAGTAAGGGCTGTTCAGCATGCTCCATAATGATTTTCCAAATGCTGAAATCAGGCTGCTTTTTGAAAAACTGCACAAAGATACAATCGCAAACAGGAACACTTGAGGTGTGCTCTCTTCATGAGTTTGGGTTTTGCAGGACTGATGCCAAACAGGAGACCTTTCCCAAACCATTTCCTTCATGCAGCTCCGGTAGGTCCAGATCTTATATTGAGTGGATTCTACACACCAGCTCAGAAGAAAACTTCTCAGGATTTCCACAGGGTTAGAAAGTTGTACCAGTTTATGAAGCCTTATGGGCACTGTCGTGGTTTAAGGGTGAACAGACTGAGCCAGGGGGGACAGGTGGTAACCCCAGGACTCTGAGGAGTCAGAGGGCAGCTGTTGTTCCCTCCCCTTCCCTGCCACTCTGTATAACAAGGAGACAGGAAGCTGGGGACTCTTCCTTCCCAATGTGCAATGAGCACAGCTGGGCCCAACTCCACACAATCCATTGCAATCCAAGGGTGAGGTTTATACAGAGTTCTGTATCTTCCTTCCCTTAATATTCCTTTTTCTGTTTTTCTCCTATTACTCATTAACTTCCTTACAGTCTTAACTTCCAATCTTGGGTGAGGCATTTTTCTTTTTCCTTATTCCCCTTTTTATCCTCCCCTGGGAGGGAGGGGGAAGGGGGCTAATCCTGCTCTGTGTTTCATGTGGCCTTGCCCTGAGCCTTAAATGAAGACCGGCACAAACCAGAGCCCGTGTAAGGCATGATAGACAAAGAAAGAGAAGCAAGGAGCCACCAGTCAGCTCATTGATTCTCTTGAAACCACAGCTTAACATTTTCAAGGGAAGAGGTTCAGGTAGGGCAAAAGTAAAACATGGAATATTAGAACTTAAAATAATTCTCCAGGACAGAATCACTGAGGTTGGAAGGCATCACTGCAGGTTGTCTTGTCCAATACCCCTTGGACCAAAGTTTAAAAAAACAGAACAGGTTTTGGCATCTCTGAAGATTATTTGAATCTCACTAAATGAAAGGGAAAAAAACCCAAACCACCGACAACAAAACCCAAAAACCTAAAAAATACCACAATTCACAGAAAGACTTGCTAGAGATTTTCAGCTCATTTTTCCAAAAGCTTAGCTGTACAATGCCAGTTCCTGGGCATGACCAAGCAGTGTGTTATCCTAAGCTACTACACGCATTTTGTAGTACAGGAAACATAGCCACATAAAATTCAAAGCATCTTAAATCTATGCACAAAGCTTCACAAGGCTCTTTGACCTTAACATCTTTCTGTACTTCAGATATAAATGAAGCCCCCATCTCCTGAGCAGGTAGATGCTCTGACCATAGATTATTTGTCTGAATTCAGTTAAATACCTGTAGAAAATCTGATGCAAGGCAATGAAGTTGTTTTTATAGCGGGACTTGATTAAATAAGTCACATGGCACCTCAGAAGCAGGGGGATGGAAATATTGGATTTGTTCTCACTAAAAAAATACATCTCTTCCATGCTTTGAGTTAGACAACACGGAAGATAGCACACAACTATGTCACTAGAGATGCCTCATCAGGGCAAGGGATTTGAATCAATGCTAGGTAACAATTTTAGAACTGCTTAACCTTCAAGATCTGGTTCACAGACATACTTCACAAATGCAGAGTATCTTTAGAACATTAGCTAGTTGTTCTTGGTAGAAACTTATTTAGTGTATGCTAATACACAAGCTACACTAAATAAACACCAGTAAGTATACTGGTCTGTTATCAGTTTAATGGAAATTTTATTCAGTTTGCACGTTCCATATTATCCATGCACAGCAAACACATACCTATCCAAAATGTCAGTGGAGCACGTTTCCAACTTCTTACCATAAAAAGAAATGGAAGACACTTTGTACTCCTATCCCACCAAGATATTGCAGGATATTTATACGTCAAAAATTAAAGAAATCCCTTCAAGGAACTGCCTGTACTTTGTAGTTCTTGACACAGCTTGGTTCAGAACCAGGTATCTTATGTGAATGAAAACAATGAAAGCTATCTAATGTTAAGAGCAATCAATTAAACACTACTCAAATTTAAAGCAACTTCAGTTGTAAATCGTGAATTAAGGACTTTCTGAACACACTGGTCATCAATCTAAATGACTGAACCTGTTGCAGACAAAAATTTACTCCAGAGATCCTGTGCATCAAGTTTCACCCTCAGGAAAATTCTTATAACCAGCTTATAAAACCTTGAAAATAGGGTGCATAACATGAATACCAGAAAAACCTTGAAATACCACAAAATTAGCACTTGCTCTTGTTACATGCCATATGCTTAAAATGCAACTGCCCTCCTTTCAGGGCTTTAGCCTTCTGCAGGATGCTCCTGCTTGATATACATACCCTGACTGTAAAGTTCAATAAATCTCTTCTGATACTGTGTTAGCTCAGCTCGGCTGGGTACTTCATCAATCTTGCGTTGTAAAATGGCTATTTCTCTGTTTCTTCGTGCCTGAATAGAAAGTTAGGAGGGGAGAAAACAAAGCCTCTTCTTGTTCTCTTCTTAAAATGGATGAAGCCCCCCCCAGCAATATTTTGTTACTAAAATAATTAAAAAAAATAAATAAAAAGTGTTCGCTGAGGCTGTTTGGGGTTTTTTTTTGGCAATTGATTTGTGACAGAAAAACTTTACAAAATCAGAATGACAAAAAGTAGTATTAGAAGTTACAAGATAAGAAAAATGTCAGTTACTTTGTACAAGTAAATTTACAAAGAGTTACTCACCAGTAACAGTCGGATCTTTTGAAGTTTCTCTTTCTCAGTTTTGTACTGCTGTTCTATAATCTTATTTGGCTCCTAGAATTTGTAAACCAAAACAATTGTATATTACAGTAGCATGAGAGCTGCAGTGCAAAAATGTGCAAACTGGGGTTATTTTCTGTATTTGTCTACCTTCCCTTTAATGGTTCCCACAACAACACCATTTGCTGGTTTGGTTTTTTTTAACAATGATTCATAATCTGCATTAAAATCTGTCAACAAGAGCATTTTGCTAGCTTTTAAGCCTTTGCTATTTAAGTTTTTAAGGTTTGTCAATAGTTTTTCCACTGCTTTACAACAGCTGCACTTCAAATGAAGATCTGTATCGAAGATTGTCCATACTCCTTGTCTGAATGGTTATACTTTCATTCAGTGGTGGAGTTAAGGATAAATGTGGCCCAGGACAGAACATAAACCCTCTGACATGCATTCTAGATTTCCTGCATTGTGGACTTAAAAGATAATTTTTTCTTGTTTAAAAATATAAGATTTAGGTTTACCTTTTAAATCTTTCATGCTGTGTTCAGAAGGACAGCAGCATCATGGAACCTGTAATCTACCTCATTTCAGAGGCATAAATGTATCAAATGTTTACCCACTGAAAATCCAAGTCATTCAAGCTTTTCCTTTCCTGATCATTCATTATTCATTGTCATCAGTCTGGATGCACTTGTGTGAAAGCCTAAATTCTGACAGCTGCTCACGGCATGCAATGTACTGAGCCAATGAAAACTTGTGCTTTCATCCTTGAAATAAATCCACTTTGAAGAAAAACCCAAGCAAACAAAAACCCAAACATGCTTTCTGAGGAAGGCCTGTTTTTGTCAGAGGTATGCACTGCTCTTAACACCCAGAGAGGCTTCTCTACTACTACAAAGAAAGAAATAAAAGGCACAAAAGCATCCATGAGTTAGCCCCATGGATTCTGTGAGAATAATGAAGAATAGTACAGAAATTTTCACTCGTCTGTATTTCTACTCTTAGTCTGAACTAGGGTTTTACCAGGGGAGGAGGGAACAGAATTTTTCAGAGACTGCAACAAACGCTTGTGGGAAACTTTCTGGAAGCTAACGGACATTGTTTTGAGCAAGACTACATAAGAAATGGCATGAGTAGGCTGAGTACGACCTTGAAGGAGCATAACTCCTGGAAGAGACTGTTAAATAAGGAAGACAGACAGTGAAGCAAGAGAAGAATGAAAAACATCTACCAGAGAAGCCGGAGGAGGATGGCAACGTGTTGACATTTAGATAGCCAGTTCTATGTTAGCTTAGAGCGTGTGAACAGCTGCGTTTAACCAATGAAATGTAACCTTTAGGAGAGTGATAAGGCGTGAAGAGTATAGAAACCACTTGAGGGAGATTAATAAATGGCTTTGCTTTATAACTCTCACAGAGTTGTGGAAGTCCATTATTCTCCCGGAAATGCTTACAAGAACCTCCCAAAATTCAAAAAGCCCTAAAAAACATTTTAAACCACAAATTGAAAATAAAACCTTTGACATTTGCTATTACCTGTTCCTCCCCATTTTCCACTGCCTCGGCTTTCAAATTCTCAATATTTTGTTGAAGTCTCTCCATTTCTTCCTTTAAAACAAACAAACAAATTATGTTGCTTTTAATTGAGATATATCCTTTTAACAGCGGGAAGCTCAACAACATCCACCTCTAACTAAACTGTGGAGCTGACCACACACTTTAAATTTGCAAGATTAAACAGAATTCCCTGCTTAAGGGTAAGGCATCCATTATTACTCATTGCATAAACCTGTCTGCTTTTATCAAACACAGGAACAGATTTATTTCTTGCAAATATACTAGATCCAGCTAAGACAACCAATGAGTGGCATGGAAAATGAAACTAAGGAAACAAAGGAATATTACAACAGCAATAGCATGGCACAGGACTGGTACATACAGCACTTGTGAAAATGAATAAACCTGAAGTTACTTGCAAGGCAGTTTCCATTACAATCCTTCAGAGCTTTCCAAAGGAGTATGTATGGGAAAATGAAGTTCCTATGCTCAGTCTATGCCTCAGGGCACTATTTCTTTTTTACTCCTTTTCCTTCTATTAAATCCCACACACCATTGTTTAAATAGAAGATGAAAACAATTCTCTCCAACCGTATTTCTAGGGAGTCCATAAACACAGCAGTAAAGAGGACAGCAAAACACAGCAATTAAGCAGTAAAACTGAAACATTCTCTGAAAACTGCTATTGCTTCATCTCCGTCTCATCTCTTTTGGTGGGTTGCTCCAAATCAAGGGGACTTCATGAAGCCCTCCTCTTTGGAGGGCCTCTCCTCAGGTCATTGTTGGCTGCATTATCCAAGGAGAGACAATTTATTTCAGGTTGGCAATAGCACAGGTGGGTATCTAGTACAGCTCAAATTCACATTTTAATGCTCCCTGTCAGCTCACCCCAAATTGCTCTCAACATAATGGTAATGTAATGTCCCAGGCACAACAGAACACTGAAGGACACACTAATTGAGATGCCTTGGCAGCCTTCCTCACATCTCCCTGCCTTGAAGCAGAAGGCAGGGGGCAAGTCCTTCTGGTTAATCCAGTCCCAACCTTCTTAGTAATCAGCCTTGTTGCAGATATGAGACACTGCAGAACTGGGTGACTGTCCATAACTGTGCTGCAAATCAAGCTGGTGGCAATACTCAACATAACCCTGGAAATACCAGTAAACAGGGGAAAGGGAACATATGACAGACAAGCACATGAAACACGGCATCTAATCAGGAAGAAGCATAATGCTTATTTACCAAGTTTTACATGAATACTTCTATGAGAAACTAAAACTTACCCTACAGTGTGCTTTGAACTCTTGCTCCTGGCTTTTTAGGTTTTCATTCATGGCCACCAGTGCTCGCAGACTCTGTAATATGCTAAATTTGAAGATCCAGTGAACCACATTAGATATTTAATTTCTAATTTAAGCAGATGGAGAACCAAAACATATTAGAACAAGCTTAATACTAAATAATCTGTAAGTTAAAAACCCAAATATCACCACTGATATACCAGGGTCAAAATAAAAATTTAATATTCCACAGTATTTTGATGGTTTTGCTTGTTCTGACCTCTGACTTGGGGAAGTTTTGAGCAAGACTTATATTTAATTTATGTGAGATGAAGGCTTCAAATATCAAGAAAATAAATCAAGACGGCCTCACTTACTTGTCAAATGTGTCTAGGGTTCTTCTGCTTTAAACACAATTATTTTCAACTACAGATTGACACTTTCCATTCTGACTGAATACTATGGTAATATTTTCCTGTCTTCAGAAAGCAAGCTGAAGAATTATTTAATTTTTAAATTTTAGTTACATGTTTAGGTTGACAAAAAAAGAAACATTGAATGATTCATTTTAAAACCACCATTTTTTCAGAATTTCAAAGGTCACAAAGGAAGAAACTTACCTAGAATCTGCTTGGGATTCTATTGTTTCTAAGGCTGCCAATTCCTTGTCCAGCTTTTCACTGTAACTCTTAACCTAAGGGTTGCAATTAACAGTAAATTGAAATACACTTCCACACAAAATGATTCATTGTACTTGGCTTTCCCACACCATGGGATCAAGGAGTTATGGTGTCAAACATCTTCAGCACCCAATACATCCCCCTACACACACAATTTCTCAAAAGTCATTCTGCTAGAATCAGTACACAGAAAAACAAAGAAAGATTACCTCAGTTAATGTCTTTTTTGCTTCGGTACACTTTGCCTGCAGATCAGCACATTTAGCTTGCAGCTGTGATGAACGAGAAAGAAAAGAGTTTGATTCTATATTCATTCTAATTATACCAGTAATGGAGAACAGCAATAGTTGAGCTGTTAATAATGGCTGTCTATTAAACAACAGGCCAACCATCATGAACACTGTCTTTTCTTGTCATCAACTCTGAGGGAAGAATTCTGATTAATTAAATAACAGCAAACATTTCCACCTGACCTGCTAGATATATTAGGTCCCAGAATAAACAGCAGGTTTTACAAAATGGATGCCAAAAGAATGGTAACTCATGGGACAGAATCTCTGCTAAATTGCTCAAAGTTATTTAGCTTGGTTATACTGGCCTATTCACCAATACACTGAATTTTAATTAGCTAAAAAAATAAATTGTGATTTAGGCCTGCAGTCCACACTTCATGAAAATTGACACAAAAATTAAAGAATTACTTGTCATGAGAACTCTTGCTGAAACTTACTGCAGTACTGAAGCCAGAACTTCACAAACACTTTTTAAAAGAGAGGTCTCGACTGTCACTGATTTCAAAAGCTGTCTTTCTCAAGTGGTAAAAAGTCAGTCAGGAAATTTTTTCTTCACTAAAGTGATAAAAGGATTATATTTAGCTTATAGCTGTCAGTACTTTCTTCCCCCCATATAAAAACATACCACTGAGTACTGGAAAAAAACAACACAGAATTACAGGGCCCTCAACTGTCAAATAGCATGAAAACAGATCTAGAAAATACTTAAGTTTTCCTGTGGATTATGAAGTTTGGCAGTTAAAAGCAGATCTGTAATAAACTAAGGACTCTACTGATTCCGTGTGGTTTATAACCATGATTCCTCCCTGCCCCATACTGCTTTCTTCTTCTCAGCAGTATCTGGAAAGCAAACCAATACATACATTCATACGCCAGGGAAACTGGTAAAGGAAATTACGTGCACCAGGCATGAAAATGTAATCCACTCAACATATATCTAGTTACAGGCATATTCTATATTACTAATTCCACAGTCAAACTGTGCTACAATTCTCTAGAATATAAAAGCCATCTGCTACAGAAAAAAAGCTTTTGAACATTTCAGACACTGAGACTGCATACAGACCACTGAGACTGCATACAGACATTGGCAGATCCTTTCTGCTTTCCAGGTCATAATGGAACACCACAGAATAGCTGCAAAAGCCACCTACAACTGCTTAGCTCTTTTACCAGCCTGTCTTACTGCTCAACTAGGCAAGAAAGTTCAAGGAAACAGCACGGCTGCAGAACTGTGCTAGGGCACATTTCCATTTTTTGAAACCTGAGCTAGCTGTTGCAATTTCCTAATGCCAGACAATTGTACTTGGGCTGCCCTCCCCAAAATCCTGTTTGAGCTAACTGCCTCCAAGAACATGAACTGTTCTCCTAACATCAGGGCTGTGGTGCAGACACATCCATTCAAACTGAGCACGCCTCCAATAGATCTACATACTGCCTGCAGAAGAACTGCAGATGGATGTGAGCTGGTAGTCATAACCAAATCTGTTCAAAACCTGTAAAACTGTACTAGAACTTCCTTAAACCTGAGCAAACCTGCTGCCTGTTATAATAGGGCAGTGCTAAACTGTTGCCAGTCATGACAACAAAGCTTCACATCTGGAACAGGTTCACAACTTGTTAGCTCAGAGTGGATGCTGAGAGAGCCTGTATATTCTACAACACATATACAGCCCACCTGTACCTCCCTTCATATATATTAAGCTTATAGCCTTTGTGGTTTAAAAGAAGAGTTCAAGTGACAGAAACATACTGCTATGACTTAGGATACACTGAACATTCCCTTCTTTTCCCACTTCTGAAATTCTAGAGATCTCATTCTGTAATTTGTTTCTACTTCAGGAAAAAAACCTCAGACCAATCTGGGAATTTATGCAGGATGTAACTGTCTGCAAGTCCATATTATGATTTTGAAAGCCTGACAGTTCAGTGTGCATTTAAATGCTAGGTACTGTTGATAGTTTTTCTTTACTAACAGTCATCATCTTGACAGGGCACCAAAGTTATGTTTGCATAAACAGACATGGACAATTCGTATTACCAAAGTGTTAAAAGAATATAAGCTCAAGTAAAAAAAAAGTATATTTAATTTCAGTATATCATAATATCATTATTGTAATATGCCATACTTTCCAATACTTCACTCTAGAATGGAGAAAAATTGTGACAAACATGATTTACATTCAATTATTTTTTGCACTGTATGTTGTAGTGTTATTGACTATGAAGAAATGCTACTTTTAACAGATGGGGCAAGCCAGAGGGAAACACACACACAAACACATCAGTTTAAGAAGAATGAAACTAATTCATTATGTTTCAAAGGAAATGCATTCTAATATTTACCAGTTAAAACACTGTCATACTCTACAATTAAAGTCCTTTTTTTTTGTGCAAAATACATTAAGAAGAACTTGCACCGGTTCTTCATAAAGTTTTTCATTAATGTTGATAAAAAAGAAACAAAGAACAGGATAGGCAATTAGTATTTCCAATTTTTTTAATGCATAAGTTTTATTTCTATAGCTTTATTTAAACTCAGTATTGGATGTTTGTCAGAGCCTTCAAAGAATGGTTCACAGTATATGCTTTACTGAAAGATTTAAGTTTTGAAGCGATAAATATCCTTTAAATAGAAGAATTTATTGAACTGTCAGAGACTATTTTATTCTCATTTTAAAAATAAATAATTTATTAAAAGTCAGGTGTATTAAGAGGCTAGGCAGGAAGGTTTAAAATCTAGTGCTCCCATAGTTACACCACAGTAGGTTAGACTTTCAAAGCCATCATTCTTTTACCTCTGTCATTTGCAAGATTGAATGTATTACTGTCTTATAAAACATGTCATAACTTTTGGAGCCACTGTACCCCCAACATGTGATAGGTAAAACCAGTTAAGATGTAAGGTGTTAAGATAAGAGCAGAGCAACACAAAAAGCTAATGAAGGGTACTTAAAGTATCAACCACTGAAGTCATCAGCAAGTTTTTTCCTCAAGTGCTATTTGGTTTTTGCCAAGCTTTTCCAATTCCTGACTTTGATGAGGTATGTTTTCATCAGATTCTGCAAGCTAAAAATTAGCATGGTGCTTATTGCAGCAGTATGCATAATTAAAAGCAGCATTTCATTAATTGGCATAGCTTCACCACTTATACTTTTCCAGGCTTAAAGGGCAATAGCACTAAGTAGGTTGAAATACAGGAATGGTGGTCCTTGCTCTTACTTATAGATATGAACAAAAGAGTCACAAATTGAAGAGGCTTTTTCCCCCAAAACAAATGCAAAGATGTGAAAGCAGCAGTGCCTGTGCATAAAACCCCACAAACAAGCAAGCAAACACTGCCCATCTGTCAGTGAGACAGCATTGCTCATACAACAGACAGGAAGTGACAAAAAGTAATTTGCAGCATATTTTACAGTAACTTCCTAAACTGTTCCTTGAACCTGGGAAAACAGCCCATTCAATGCTGTAGCTAACATGTCAAATGGAGACAATCTGCTTTTCTCCAAGAGAGGTATGAGGGGGGAAAAAAAAAAAAAAAAAAGGGAAAAGCATGTTTTGATTAGCTAGCCCAATTGATTAGCTATACAATTTTTTAATGTAAACCCAGCCACATTGTCTTAGTAATAAATGCGCAAGCAAGACATTCAGAGATGCTGAAATAAATGAATGCTCAGCATGACAAATTGCTGGTACAGAAGATAGCTTGCAGTTCTTTTCTGGATGGCAAAAAAACTTTGTGATCAACCACATTTATCAATGTTTTCTTCTTTATTACACACACACACAATACTTACCTCTTCCAGGAGCTTGGTTTTTTGCAAAATCTGCTTATTTAGAGATGCCACCTTCCTTCTGTGTTGTTGGGCAGCTCCAAGCCTTTCTGGTCGCTCCTCAGCGGAAAGCTCAGATTGCTGAAATAAACAGCAACAACAGCCTGTTGGACCTCATGCCCTTCTTTTTCCTTCTTCAATAACTCAAGAAACACCAAAGTGGGACACACCTGTGATATTCCTCATCAAGAACTGTGTCCCACTATCAAATAGAAAGAGTAACTTACCGATTTATCACACATCAAAATAAAAAAGCAGCTGAACAACTGAAGTATATCCCTTATTTTAAAGGCAAAGTAAGCTAAAATTAAAGTCAAGTGTCCTGGGACAGGTTGCAAATACTACAGTATATTAGAAGAAATAATTCTTTGCATCAGCATTACAGTTAAACGTGGTAGAGTTCTTAAACAGAATAAATACAAACATGATAAAAATCACCTTAACCAGTGGTATTTACTGAACTTGTTTAATGAGTGATGCTCCATACACCAATACGTAGATCCAGAATTTTCAAAATCCTTGAACAGTTGTGTTTTAGATTCTGAAATCCTGTCTCAGATGCATCTTTATGCTGAATGACAGCGATGCACTCAGTGTGGTAGATATGTTTACCACTCTAAGCATATTTTTATGTGTATGTGTGGGTACCACAGACACCAGTCTTTGAAAACTACTCGATCCAGCATGCATTGCCAAGAAAGTGTCTCATAAATACATAATGAAGACAGCAATCTGGATCCAGTCTCCTGTTCTCTCTGAATTGTGAAAGGAAAGTTGCCAGAAACATTCTTTACCAGAAGTAACATTTATAATAGAAATTGTATATTTGCAGTAGACAAAAGAAAAATTAAAAATCAGTGACAGCTGGATGTCTAAGTGATTATTTGCCTAAACATTACTGGTACCTTTTGAAAGTCCTCACTATAATACTTACATCCCTCTGTTTTGGTAAGTTTCTTTATGCATTCAGACTTCTTTTTTCTAGTTAATCCATTTTCCAATATTTTATGAGAAAAACAGTTAATTTTCAAGTACTTCATGTGACAATTTGCAGAATCTTACAAGAAGTATGAAGTACTCCTCACTCACACTTGCTCCTGGTATCCACTCTAGGCAGATGGGTAAGCAGATCTGCATTAACAGCTTCATTTTAAATGAAAATAAGAGACAAAACCTGTCTTCCTCTTCTCCATTTCTGTTGTTCATGTTGAAGAGCAGTTTAATGATTTGTTGTACTTTTACACCCACAGCAAGAAAAGACCAATTCTGACATCTTAACCCAATAATTCATGTACTTTCCACTTTTTTGGAAAGGAAAAATTCCTCTATACAACACCTTTAACATTGAACTGTTGAACAAATACAGATTTACTCATGCCTCTCATTACTTAGCCAATGTATCATCCTTCTCACCGTACTATTAGCCTACCTAATATGCATAACACGTAAATCAAGAAAACTGGAAACACAAAAGAAATAAATAGGAGCTAAACTGGTCTGAGACTCATCTTGCAAAAATAGTGAAAATGTGTACAATACAGCTTTGGCATAAAGAAAAGGTGATGGCTCAAGAAGTGGGCTGTTAAAGCTTGCTTTTTGAAGATGGGAAATAACCATCACTATAATACAGAGGTTTCTGCAGAAAAATCCTTCTGGTCTGCAAATGAAAAAGCAAGCATCAAGCCTCGAGCAGTCAAAGTGAACTAAGGATCTGCTATGCAGCAACACTACAGCTTTAAAGTTACTGAGGAATTGGGTTCCAATTTGTAGAGAACAAACGTCCTCTTTCAGCCCAGAAGGAAGAAAGCAAAAATTATAGAAGCTACTTTGCTTTTGACACTATTATTGTTACCTGGTCTCTTACTAAACTGAAACATCAGTTGCTTTTGGAACATAATTTAAGAAGCTCCATCTGAGCAACAGTGTCTCTGTTTAAAGTTACCAATTTGCCACTCCACCTCAAAACAAGAACTTCAATTACATGGGACAAAAAGGGAAACGTGGATACATCCTCCAAGTTTTCTGTTAACACACATTGTCCCCACCACTGACGGGAGTGGACTCACTTCTGCATTCTTCTGCATAATCTGCAACTGCTCAACTGCACTAAAAAGATTTAGCCAATTCAACTGAAGTTAAACCACAAGTGTTAGTAGCCTCATTTTCTATGACAGAATTTAAGTTAAAACACCATATTAATTGTGCCTGAGGATCACTAACTTATAGCAGTTCAAAACTGCTAGCCAAAATAAATGGCTCATTCTAGACTTTAAGAGTCTGCTTCCCACTGTTCACAAGTTTTAAATGGCAAGGATGAAGGAAATAATATATACAACTAATGAGATTCTCTCACATGTATTAGTGCTACAAACTTTCCAATAATTAAAATCAGAATTCAACCACTACTCATACAGAACTTCACATTCTTAAAAAATAAGAACTCTCTATAAAAACACAAACTTTGCAGCAGTAAATAATTTTATCTCTATGTTCAGGCATCTCCTACTAGCAAATAGACTTCAGAGGTTTAGATCTGTGACTAAGGCCATCATAGATGCTTCAATTTCATATCCACTGTCTGAAGCCCACTGGGAAAAAAAGAAAAAAAAAAAAAACCCAAACAAAACCCAACAATTGCCTCTAGCCCCATAACAGTTCAAATCGGTTTTCAGTCAACTTCATATAGATCTTCAGCATTCCATATGGATCTTTAGCAGTCACTTCAATGTCATTTGTCATCATTTTTCCTTGACACTTTCCTGATGCTCAGGAGCCCAAAGAGAAAAAAAGCCACTGCATCTCATTTTACCTTTCAGGGTTTCCTCAAACCAAAATAATTATTAAAATACCCAATTTAGTATCTTCCTTGAATTACAATCCTTTACCACACTAAATGGTTGAAATGCTACTTCAGCTGTGTAGGGTATGTAATAATCACTGATACAGGATTCTAGAAGTTCAAAAATACTGAGTTAACTTCTCAAGATAAAAGCAACTTTCAAACAGCATTTAAAACTACTGAAGAGGATTGCCCATCAGGCATTTTTGAAGGGGGTAGGTTTTGAGACAGCAGTTCTCTAGTTTTAGTAATTCTCTCATTTTACCAGAGCAAGTTTTCCTCCTATTCTATTCCTAGCAAAACCACTTGTTAAGTATTACTATAATTATAAATTCTCAGGGGAAGAAACCTTCTAAGACAGTAAAATCAAAGCTACTTTGAATAATTGACCTTAGAAAGCTGGTGATGAATAGACATAAGAGCCATGATAATAATTTTCTGCCAGCATTTTTAGAAAGTGAGGAACAACTCTAGAATCTTCCTTCCAGTTTACCCAGCAAGTTAACACAGCAGCAGAAGGCAGGAGTAAACGCAGAAAACTGTATGCACTGATCTTCTGCAAAAATGCCATCTTCTAAGAAAGGTCTTAGCACATGGCAACATCAGATCTAGAATTTTGTCTGCCACCTTTCTTCACTGGGCCTGTGGATTCTGTTAAGACTCTGCTGCTACTCTGTTCTTCAAACTATGTATGGCTACAATGGATTAAAACTATTCAAACTGCAACCAAACACTGCTGATGCTTCAATAAACATCCTTAATTCTCTCTTCCTGGTGCATGAATGCATACAGGGGAATTTTTATTATTTTTTTTTTAATCACATCCAGTAGATTTGAAAAGCGATGTGTTTTTGGTTTGACTCGAATCAGTTCTTACTTTCTAGAGTATTAATCATTGTTCTACTATAATAGTCAAGGTCCCACTGCCTTCTCTCAGAACAGAAGAAATGTAACATTGAAATATGACCCTTAGGCTTCTATTCTTGCAATTCTTTATTATAAAGAAAGGCCAAGAATTTGCTATAGACTCGGTTGAGCTACAGGATTTATCTCCCAAATGGGAAAGCTCCATACCTCATATGTGTCAACAAAAAGGAAGAAATACGAGAAGACTATCGGACAAATAAGAGCAACCTATAACTCAGAGCTGGCAGTGATGTATTGTATTTATTAATTGCTTGAAGAGCCAGATTTTCTTCTCACATTACTGTCAAAACAATCATAGTTGAACACAATAAATGGAGCTAATATGCACATTTAATTGCCTTGATTTCTAAAAGCAACAAACATTAGGTTTTGATCCTACCAGGTTCAGAGCTAGAGATCCAATTGAGCCCAATGCAAGTAAGATCCCAGTGTCTGAAAATCTGAGCAGAGGAGACTAAATTTTAATCTGAGCACAACCACAGAACTGTATTTCTGTGCTTAACACTGAACATTTTAAAATGCATTAAGAGTTAAGGCCTCTAGCCTGAATAGTTATCAACTGAAACCCAAACTACCAAAAGCTTGTACATCTTTAAATCTCATTAAATCTTTTTAGAATTTAAATCTCTTTCCTGAATCTTGACTGTGTTGCTACCCACAGCATGTATGAAATAGTGTTGTTTCAAGAGAATCATGGCAATGAAGTTGGAAGCTTAAGGCCTAAATTAACAAGCTCTCAAACATGACTTTGTACATTACAAACAGGTAACACACTTACCTTTTCAGCATATTCTGAGACTATTTGCTTGATCTCATCTGACTGGAGTCCAACAATCTGGCCAACTGTGCTTGCTGTCAATTTGCCCTGCAATTGTGTCAAGAAAATGTTTAGAGTTTTGAAACTGTCTGTCCTTTTCACATGGTCCCCAAGCTCAAATTTTAAGAACACTGTACAAAACCTTTACAGTAAGTAAAAATCTCTAATCAGAAAAAGCAACCAAGAAACATTCCCCACACACACACAGAAATGAAAAACAAAACTTGGCTGACAGAAATTTCTCACTTAAAACCTTTTAGCAAATTTGAACTAGATTTTCAAAAATTTCATTCTAATTGTATTATGTAGACTGAATTTTGCACATGCAGTAATAACACTCACTGTTAGATCACGTTTTCAGCCAAACAATAACAATGCAGATGTGCAAAAGAACGTAACTTCCAAATTGGAACCATGTACAAGAGCAATCTTCAAAGTGGAACAGAATTCTACAGTGGATTTCATTCAGTAGAAAGCATGTCAATCAACTCTGAGACTAGACTAATTAATACCTTTTATTCTGTGACTTCAGCATAAACAGAAACAACGTTTAACAACTGAATTTCTTCCCAGTACTCTCACACAGAAATCAAAGTGTAAGAATTTTCAAAATTACAACAGCCTACAAGTTCCATTGTATCATTAACCACAATCAATTTAGAAAGCTAGATACATATCCAGTATTTTCATTATCTTAGACTAATGGCATTGTTTATAAATATTTATCAGTGCTTTGAAAAACACCTTGAAACACGTTCAATTTTCCTCCACTCTCCCCAGTAAAATGATTACTCCCCTGGATATCTTCACAAGACAAATAAAGCAAGATCATATTGCATCCTGTGTAGATGCACTGTGATGTCTTTCCCCCGAAATTCTCCTTGTAGAAACGATTTGAAAGCAGCACTTATTTATATTGCTGTTATCATTTCAAGGCAAATGGTTATCAGCCTCGTAAAAATTACTGTCTTCCTAATTCAGCCACCTTTTCTTTCACTTCCTTTGTGAAAATTTAAATGCAGTCATTCCAACACTTCAGACACACCAGTAACCTGATTGTAGGAATAATTGCCATAATCAACCATAACTTAAGCAAAGCTGTATCAGTTGTAAATGCTGCTTACCTCTTCTGTTGCCATTGCAGCCATTCCAGTCATCAGAGTTTTAATGCGAAGCTAGGGCAAAACATGAGGAATTACACTAAACAATTTATCTTTGATTATTTAACTTACTTCTGCCTAGTGACATGGACACATATATAATATATAATATAGTATCATATACATAATTAGTTACCATATAACATGTATTTTAATGAATGTAATGAGAGTAAGTCTAGACACCTCTTCTTTAATCTTCATAAAGCTATCAAACTTCAGGAAAATTCCTTGTAACAGTACAGGGTCACTCAGAGAATTCAGCTCCCACTGTCATCTGAAAATTGACCTTTTAAAACTGCTCAGATTCCAAACCAGAATTTGAACTTTTTGGTATTCAACATCAACAAACATTTAATTTTGTGCCTCAATTTCAGGTTCCGTATTCTCCTGGGGGAAACAATTCCCATTTTAGCTAAGCATGGAAATGCTCCTTCTGTCAGAGAATGACTCGGCAGGGATAACTGCCACCCTCCCTCCAGGTCAGTAACATCCATGCCTATTATTTATGTGACACACCTCTTCAGCAGCCTGAAGGTCATCCTCATCACAAGGCTCAGCTTTTCCTGCTCCTGCAAGCCCTGGAGGTAGCGCAATTTTTTTATCTTCAGCCTTTTAAAGAAAAATTAAGAAAACATTATATCTAGTTCTAGTATTCTAAAGTATTAAGAAAGACATCAAGAAGAAAATTGGAATATAGCTGTTCTTTTTTAATGAATATATTTCAGTTACTGGAACATCCTCACACTCCAATTCATACAAATTGAAATGTAAGCCTCACTATATAGGAGGAACATTATTTTCTTTATCATAAATAACTTTTTTATAATTTGATATTGATATAACAAATATACAACATAAAAACATTGCCTAGTTCAGTCAGAAGAGAATTCACCTTACCACTAAACTAATGAGAACTGCTGACAGACAGACTCAATTTCTACGTCTCTGATTCATCACTAACCTGACCATTTGATCTTCCACTTTTGCCTCATTGGAGGCTCAGTTCACACATGATAATCATTTGATATAAAATACTCCAAAGTCAGTAATATTTTTGAAGAAACAAGATGAACTCTAAATATGACTGCAGTCTGGCAGTTACTCTGAGGGAAAAAGAGGTACGCCTAGATTGGGAAACATCTCCATTTATAGAATTTAAACGCTAAATTTGCATGTGGAATATTGAGATAATGAAAAAGGGCAACCTTGAATATATTCAATAGATTTCTGGGTCCATACTTAATGCATTCCTTCATTTATCTTTGTCTACAATAAGAACTTGTAGCCAAAGTAATATCTGCACTGAAATAATGAAACTACAAATACTCTGACAGGGACATTTTATGATTCCATAATTATCAAAAGCACATCAAGGATTCTACCTTTCAAGAGGCACTACAATTTACTTATGACATGGTATCGTGTTTCTCTATCACATTAAATAACCTGTTATGTAATAAATGCCTACAAAATTTCTTACCAAGCTGAACCATTCTTTATAAAGAAAAGGAAAAACTCTTTAATGATCACATCATGGAACAGTTAGTTAAAAGATACTCATGAAACAGACAGTATATGTTATTACCTCACACTAAAAAACAAACCAAACATCCAAACCCGCTTTCTTCTAAGAAAAAACACTCACAAAATGTGCTATTTGAGTACAGATGAAGGAAACCCTTTAAACAAAAGGAGGCAGCAATCAATTGCATCTTTCATGGCATACAGATTTTTAGATACAGTTAGCCATTTTTAAGGGATGGTAAGAATAGAAGTTACAGTTTTTTATTCTGTTGTATTCCTTTAAGATCTTACAGTAACCAGCATTTCAACAAAACCAAAGAAATTTTTCCCACGAGTATTTAAAATTAGCATATTTTTTTACCTGCTCTGTTTTTCCTGCTTGCCTGCTAAATCCGTATCTCCTAAAAGAACAACAGTAACATGAAAGAAATACACTGGTTTTTTACAATTTTTATAAATACATTAAGTTTCTATCAGCTTTCAACATAAGAAATGCGCTAAAAAATGAATTAACAAAACCAACAGCCAGATTCAGGTTAGTTTTGGAATGCTCCAACTAAAGAAAATAAGCAGGTACTGCAGCATATTTACAGACTTGTAAATATGCTTGTTACAGAATTGTTTATTTTCAGCTCCATCTACTCCCTCAATCACAATTTGCAAATCTAGGCTGTTCATAAAACACTGCCATGTAAAACTCAGGAAAGGAAAAGGCAATGCTCTCTTGCCCTTTGGAAGTTAATCTTGAGCTGTTTGCTATAAACGACTGAACTCTGGAAGGCCTCAAGAAATTGTTAGTGCAATGTCTACTCTCAAAAAAACATTCATGCTTTTGTGCTTCGATGAATCTGGCATTTCACAGAACGTTACGGATTGGAAGGCACCTCGAAAGATCATCTAATCCAACCCTCCTGCCAGAGCAGGATCACCTAGATCAGGTCAAACAGGAACACATCCAGGTGGGTTTTGAATGTCTCCAGAGGAGACCCCACAACCTCTCTGGACAGCCTGTTCCTGAGTTCTGTTACCCTCACCGTCAAGAGGCTTTTTTCTCCTATTTATGTGGAACCTCCTATATTCCAGCTTGCACCCATTGCCCCTTGTCCTGTCATTGGATGACACTGAGAAGAGCCTGGCTCCAGCCTCTTGATGCTCACCCTTTACATATTTATAAACATTAATGAGGTCACTCCTCAGTCTCCTCTTCTCCAAGCTATTTCCTTCTGAAGCATGGCATTTAGAGCTTTAACTAAAGTGGTTTTACTTTTTTTTTTTTTGAGGGAGAGGAAAAGCTGACCTTTTAGTTTTGTTATTTTGGAAATATTATCTTAAAAAAACAGGTAGGAAAAAAAATGTAGATATGAGCAAGCAATCATCCTCAATATTACAAAGCACTAAACCCAGTATGTACACAGATATGAAAAGAAGTGATGCTCCTGATTGACTTACAGCTACCACTGTTTAACTCCTTAACTACTACAGAAGCAGAACTATTTACAAGCCTTTGATGACTAAAAGTTAAGTGACCCTCAGTATCAGCATCAATTGTCACCAGTTCTCCATTAACTCACCACTAAACGGGTTAATTCATATTTTACTACAGCATAAGTGCAAGCTTTCAAGACTTCCCTAACTCTTTATGTTCTCTCTGCATTTTAAAGCTTAGCAGTACAAAAAAAAATGTGGCAGAGCACTACTCTTCCATGGAGGGTTGTGTTACTATAGAAGCACCTGCAGGTAGCATTGACACGATCATGTACCTCTGCTCGCTATTTGTAAGAGCACAATTTTATTGTCACACAGAGAATTGCATCCAAGCAATAAACTGTACCATAACAAAAACTTAAGCAGCAGTTATACCAACAGAGAAACTAGATGCCTCCCAGGCTTTACATTTCACATCTGTTATAGGAAGTGACTTTGTACATTGCTGGAAATGGTTGACAATATGCAGAGATGTGGCAATTAAAGCCCTCAGCAAAAACAGATTATGCAACTGTGGGGAAAGATCCTCACCAGTATCACTCCATTCTCAAGCCAGACTCTGGCCTACAACAATCAAGTTCATCTGTGTTAACCTCTAAGCTGGAGGCTACAGGATCAAAAATCAATTTAGCATGTGGCACTATCACCATCTGTAGCTGAATAATGCTGCATTTGGCATTGGGATATTGCAAGACCCTATACTATTTGTTGGACTGAGAAAATTACCTTTTATAGTTAGTGTACTCTGAACAGCCATTTTTATAATAACCAAGGGGCATTTAGGAGGAGAAAAATAAATAAATAAAATCCCCCTACTTACAATTTTCAATGACTGCCATGTATATGCAGTAAAAGAATGAAAGATTCACTTTAATTCTAAAAACATTCAATTCTATTCCTGAATGTACCAGAAGTTTCTATTTGCTTTTTTCAGCAGTGTTCTCATTCCTCTGACCATGCTGCGGAGTGCAGTAATCCCCACTGCCCCCACCCATTTCTCTATGTATCCAAGAGTCCTTTTACTCTTGTTAGTTTATACTAGATTCACAGAAGACATACTATCACTTTTCTTAAGGGTTTCTTTCTCTACCAAAACACACAAAGCAGATCTTTGTGTGTCTCACTACTGACATTTCCTCAGATGTTCTGCTTTCAAAGAGATAACATTAACAGATACTACCTAGAAGTACCATGAATTTAAGCCATTTTTATGAAGGCAAGTACAAGTATGTTAAATAAACTTATTCTACTAGCAGCATAAAGTCAAAACTTGGGCTCCCATTGTACAAAACATGGTTCATACATAGAAGACTGTCAAGTCCCCAGAGAATTTAAAGGGTAAGTAAAATCTGAACCAAACCGGAGTAAATCTGAAACAGTTTGACTCTCAAGTACTAGAGAAAAAAAACCCCTGCAATTCAAATTTTATATGGAATGCTTCTGAATACACACAATACAAAACCCACAGACAATTAAATGAAGCCTTTCACCTGCCATATTCCAGAAGTGTAGCATGAACCTTTGATTCCTCATCTAGCAGTTCTTCAGCTCCCTTCTGACATTTATATTTTCTCTGGGGTTTGTAAACCTCCTGTAAGACAGTGAATGAATTCAGAGGTCACAAAAGGCTTTTCTGAAATAAATGATGAATTGTTATCTGGAGTGATGCATACCACTGTTTGTTTTCCAATTCAATATACAAATAAACATCCTTCACTTTCTCTTTTTTTTAATTCTATGATAAAATCTTAAAGAATTTACTTCTAAACTATTTGCTATAGGACTCGTCTTTCCAGGTTTTAAAAAAGGTATAAATGGGTATTTAACAATAAATGTGATTTCTTCAACCACCTCCCCCACCATATTTGAAAGAAGAGTAAAAAATAAACAGAATCTACATCTATTTAAAAAAAAAAGCCCTGCTGTTTCATTGTCAATGCCATTGTCTAGAAGTGTTACCTCCTTTGCAAGTAAATTGTATTTGTAATCTTTTATTAGATAATAAAATATAATTACTATCTACTCAATCACAGGTTACACCGGAATTAAAGCAGATTTTATTGCCATTTGAGGAACAAATATATCTTAAGAAACTCATCTATCTACTCTCAGTGAAAAACTTCTTTATCATCACCACCACCAAATAATCATCACCAAAAAGGAGCACCCCCTTCTCCTCTGGTCTGTTGTACATTCATTATTTTAATTCATTTGAGGGCTAGGTTCACAATGCTTAGAATAAATACATTACAAAAACAAATGTTGAAATGAAAGCTTGGGCTTTCCACATACACATTTAACTTCAGAAAATCCTATTTACATGGGACAAAAGTTTCAATTCAAGAAGCTGCGAAGATTTTAAAAGAAAATGAAAACAGAAAATTGTTTTTTTGCTTGATCTGACTTTCTGTACAACACAAACTATTATTTTCAACAAGCAATTCCTACACCGTAACATTGAAAAAGACTGAAAGCAATTTTGGCAAAGACATGTAATCCCAAAGTAGAGATTTCGAACAAGTGAAAGTAGACAATATTACTTGGCAAGTTTCTCCTGAATTTGTCAGTTACCCTTTGCAGTTTTTACTTCATTTCTAGTCTCAATTCCTGTCATCTTTGTTTCCAGCTATTAAATCTTGCAACATTTTTGACTGTCACATCAAAAAGCTTTTTATGATCAATTTCCCACAAAATGCATTTTCACACCTACAGAAAAGCAATCTAAGTCATAAAATTATAGCATTTTTGATGGCATTACATATTATACCTGTGCTATACAAAGTATAGGCATCATACCATAAACATTAGTCCTGGCATCAGATAATTGAGTAGTTGAGCAAAACCACTGCAAGGTAATCTCAGTTGACTAGAGAGTCACCTTTCAGCAGCAGTAGCTCTCAATCCAATAACCATTACTGATAGTTAATACTCCCTTTTCTAACCTTTTGGCCTGATTGTGACCATAAATCTCACTGTACTGTCCCCTTGAGAAGAGATGGGTAGGACCTTAGATCAGAGTTAAAACAGTGAATTCAGACAACACACTAATCCTTCACACTTGCTGGTTGTCTTTTAGGAAAGTGGATTTCTCTTCCAATTCCAATGCATCATGCTTTAAAGGTGACCTGCAAAAGCCTTGTTTTAATAGCCACCTTCTCCTTCTTCCAATTGATAGATAGTAAAGCCTGTGCACTTTCTCCCATAGAAGTTCACTCTGTGTTCTTCTAGACCACACTCATGCCTTGATGCCTTAAGAGATCTCTTGAGCTAGTCTTCCATTAAGATCAGGTGCCAGCTGTAGAAGATACAACCCTGAGAGAGCTCATACATTTAAGGAAGAGATGTTTGCTAATGGTACCCCACGCAGTGATGAACAAATGTTGAAACTTAATCTACCATAAAGGTGTACCCAAAAACTAGAGATCTGTGATCCCGAGGAGAAGGCAATACACTTTTACGATCCCTGCAGATATATCCAAAGTGGGGAGAGCAGCCAGTATGCTCCAAGGCAGCAGAGATGTTCAAAGCTATTTAGACAGGCTAGCTCAATGGTGCAAAAATGCTATCAAAATTTTAAGACTGTTCCTTGTTTTCCTTTCTTTCCATTGTCTGTTTCATTCTTGGACCACGAATATGGAACTATTCCCTTAGGTGCAGAAGCAGACACATGCATATGTGATTCCAAGACTATGACCTATGAATTTCAAAGTTAACAGCTCTAATATACTGGGCAAGGGAAAACCAATTCACTGGCTTCAACTAGCCAAGAAACACCTTATGTGGCTTACATGTTCCTGCTTCATCTTTGCCATGTTGTTCTCTTTGAGCTTGAAAAAACAATTTCAGAAAACATGCAGGTAGATGTGTAAAGTAAATCCAACCAAGCACCAAGGGACTTAGGACAATCCACTTAGACTTGATATTTACCAGGTACCTGCACACTGAAAGTAGGTTGCATTCCTTCTTTTCAGGCAAATTCTCCCAAATAAATGCATTAACAGAATAAACTTTAAAAACCCAAATTATTACATAAAAACTAAGCTTTGAAACCTCCTCTGTCCTCAGCAACCAACAGGATCCCTTCATCACTGTTAATCAAACATCTTTTGTCCTTTTTTAAATGACACTAGAAATCCTATGCACTGGTGCCTCATAACAGCACTGTGATTACTTTTTTCCTGTCTCTTCAGTGACAAGGTTGGTAGCAGCCTCTTGGATACAGACTCTTCAGTGCTATTTGAAGACAACGTAGGTAGAAAATAGACATACTTGAAAAAAATAGGACAATTGTTTTGAAAATTGAAAATAATCAGAAGCTCACTGAACTTCAAGTGCTACTTGATAAAACACAATTTCGGAATTTCCTTGCTACATGGGTTTGCATTTTCTCTCAATTTAAAGGGTCATACAGGTGCACAAACGGAACAGGAATGCCCATTTATGAGGAGAGCTAACTTGTAAACCAGAAAACAGATCTCACTGGAAAGACAAGTATTGCTGGTTGGAGTAAAGGACTCATTGTAAATCTGCTAGTAATTAAAAAGAAAAAACCAACCAAACCATGGGGAACAACAGTTAAAGTGTAATTGAAATTTTCAAAGCAAGAATAATTATTCAAATAGATTAACAAGGGATTTGCATTGGCCATCACCTGGAGACTTTCACAGTAATGTTTTTTTATAAATATAGACTGCAATTCAACCACACATTAGGTTCAGCAGCACTCAGGTCATTAATATGGAAAATCAACTACCTCAACTACCTCCAAAACGTGACAAAAGAGTAAGATGACTTGTCTCTTTCATTATCCAAGCTATGAAGTAGCTCGTTCTACTGGCACTTAACACCCCTATCCATGGATGAAGAATTTAGTGTCCAGTTACAGCTACCTGAAAGAGCAGTGATTTTCTCAGAAGAGTGGAGTTTCACCATTTATTGAAGAGCCTTGGAAGTGTCCCATTCAAAGCATACTCAGATTTCTCACCCCTTCTCAAATGCTGGCCTGCAAATTTATCAAGCCTGTAAGCTAACTTCTGACTTTTGTTTGACACTATGAAACTCCACAGGCAGTTGAGACAGTTTATCTGCTCATACAGTGCACACCTAAAAGGTTTCAGTCTAATATGTTTGAGACCTGTTCTAAGAATGAAGCTTGACATGTAACTTAATTAGGACCTTCTCATGAGAAAACTCAAGACTGGCTGCATTAACCAGAATTAACCACCACTATTTCATTACTAAAACCTCTTGCTTCTTGATCATAAAAATCTAACATACTTACAGAGATATCAGTAACAGTTTTCATAGCCTTTTCTTTTCTCTGCATAAATTCATCATCCTGCAAAACATTAATAGAGGTGATTAAAAATACCAGGAATGGAGATTAAATCTCAACCACTGTAATGAGTTTAGCAAGTCAAATAGTTTCTAACTGAGGTGCCCAAATTGGTAAAATGTTGTGATTTCCTGTAACACAGAAAAGCACTTGTTTCTCCCATCAGATTGGTAGGTAGGTCTCTACAACTGTATCCATATCAGCAGCCTTTCTACTCTCAGTTCACACAGTACCTGACACAAATGCAACCCCAGTTCACTACTGGGACCTCCAGTTATTACTACACTACAAAGAAATGAAGTTGGGATGGGCTTAATGTGGAAAAGGGAAGTTTCCCCTACTGTTATTTTAGCTTCTAAGCATTGAAAACAAAAAACAAAATCCAAACCACCCCAAGGTAATAAAATCCTTCTGTTTTTCCCGATACTAGGGACTTGAATGCTGGCAGTAAATTAGAGACAAAACTTGGGTTCTAGGTTTTAATTATGGAATTGCCTTGGGATATGCACGAACAGAAGTGATGGCTCTGCAGTATAGGCACAATTCCAAGCTCATTCCAGCTCTCCTCCTATGCCAAGGAAACTTTTTTATTATTGCAGAATAGGAAGAAGAGAGGGTCACAACACTGTTGAAAGAATGGAACTTCGAAGTGGGCAACATTTGATTTATCAGAAGGAGAAGGAATGTGACCAAGGTATCAGACGGTGCAAAATTACTCTTACCACTACACTTCTACGTAAAGCTGCACCTTTCACTCCTCTGACAATCATATTTTGCCAAGAGAAGAGTATTTCTTTTTAACCCAAATCTGTCCCTGCCTTTCTCCAAGTTTAGCTTCTGAATTAAGTCTTTCAGGAATCTAGTTTTCAAGAACAGATTTTGGGGTTTGAAAGCAGGGAGACAAGAGCTGACTTTAAGCACTCTAAAACAACACCCAAGTTACAGAGCATTAATAGCATTATCAGTTCTCATTTGGCTAGATCAGCTTCTCCATAGCATGCTGGGTGTTTTCAATAATGTCATAATAGCGTTTAATTCTTTTCCCAGCTTAATTTGTACATGGATTCCTCTAGGACTGATTAACAAAACGATAGCAAAGGCAACTCTGGTACATTGTGCCAACTTCAGAGCTACGGAGCTGGAATTGCACCCAAGTATCTGACAGATTATAATAGAAACAAGAACTGACTTGATCTCACCTCTGGTAGTCTATGAGTTTTTTCAAACTGTGATATAGAGTAAGAACGGATATAGTCTCCCATTTCTTCCCTTGTTTCTATTGCACGTTTCACCAGCCACTGAAAAAAAAGAAAGTTTGTATCAGTGAAAAGGGGCAGAATAACAGCTAACACCAAGCTATTGCGTAGTTATATTTAATACAAGATAAAAGGTAAAAATCACATTTTAAGCACACAAACAAGAACGTTTATTTGTAAACGTGGTAACTCAGGGACCTACTCCTAGCAATAACTGTTTCATAAGCTTCATGTTTGCTCTTCTATGTACCAAAAAGCCCAATAGAGCAATCAAATAACACACAGACTAAGAAACCACATGGCTTTTCTTATAACCACAGTTTTACTCATGAAAATATGTCTTTCATCTTGTTGAACTATATTGAA
Source organism: Actenoides hombroni (assembly GCA_024336885.1). Taxonomy (NCBI): domain Eukaryota; kingdom Metazoa; phylum Chordata; class Aves; order Coraciiformes; family Alcedinidae; genus Actenoides; species Actenoides hombroni. The sequence goes on from WUAM01000071.1 coordinate 22,760,281, forward strand.
CCATACAAACCTCAGTGGGTCACACTGTTCACACTACAGTGGAATTCAATAGTCCAAAGGAGATCAAACTGCCTTCCCTTATAAGCAACTTGGAGCAGAGCCTGGCAGACCAAAAAAACCCACCACTTTTCTGAATGTTATTTGTGAAATAGTGTATTGCAAAATTTTATTATTTTGGGGATTTTTTTGCATGATTTTCCCTTTATTTAGCTAGACTGCAACTTCTCATATACTTAATTGCTTTTACATTCTAATTAATTTCTTATTGTAAGCATGGAAAGAAAATTCCATTGCAAATTGCAACTATTGGGAATTTTTATTTGACAAATTCACATAGAAACAAAACCACGAAATCTTCACAAGCATACGAGAAGTTCATTGAAATTTTGCCAAATCAATTTCTGTAATCCAAACATTTGTATTCTCAATAAAATCATTCCAAAAAGGAAAATAAAGAGCATCTGGGGAATAGAAATGGATGTGGGCCAATTTAAACAGTATTCTTTTAGCTTACATCTTCAAGAAGGAGGAGAAAAAAGTACATACACCCACCCCCCCAAAAAAAAAAAACAAAACCAAAAAACAAACCTCCCAAACATGGGAGTTGCATAAACCCTACATCCTAGCAGAAGAAATCTACTACTAAAGCTAAAAGGTATCAGTGTCATCCCTCTTCTGAGCAGACCACACTGGAATAAATAATAAAGCCCTCAGTTCTATGAAGTGTTGGATTTACAGCACATATGCAAAAATGTGGTCATGCTCTGGACACATATAGGTTCATCCCTCTCTACTCCACAGAAGCCCTTGAGAGCATACTTCAAATGTGTAGTCCGGGTGGCTGCCATACAATCTGTGGGCTATGCTGTGGTGATAATCCCACAAAGCAAGCTTGAACTGTTCACAGCACCCATCTCTATCAAGTCTGAGTGGGAGGAGATCAAGCTCTGATGAAATTTAAAGCAATCTGAAGTTGCACCAAAAAAGTTCCAGGCTCTCAGTGCCAGGACCCAACACTGAATCTGTCTTGTCTCATTAGTCCATTATACTCTGACAGAAGACACCACTTGGAACATGACTTCATCTCATTAATCAAGGCTGTACTCCCAGTAGAAACCATTACAGCTAGATGACATGCACTTGTATCAAATTTTCCTACTATAGATCACTCACTGTTTTCAAAAACTACAGCTCCACCATGAAAAGACACATCTTTGAGACTATGAAGTATTCAAGGACCACATGCCCATACGAGAAAAAGAAACTTCTGACATTTATAAGACCACACAAAAAGCCACAAAACATTCAAGCACATTTTAAATAATGCTGGAGAAGATAAATCTTGTGGGCTGTTGACAGCCTGTGCAGGAGGTCACACAAGAGATCAGATCAATCTTGGGATCCAAGTTTGAACCAGCAACTGCTTTCTGTGCTATAACCATGAACCCCTGGAAAGTGAGGGGAAGATGATGACAACAAGAGAGAGGAAAATGCAGACTATTAATTACAAAGCACATCCAACACACAATTGTGCAACTACTTTTCCCTGTTGAAGTCAGTAGAATTTACAAGGAAGAACAGCACAATTTCTGCCCACTGGAATATTTTTAAATTGGTTGGGGTTTTGTTTTGTTTTATTTTGGTTTGGTGTTTGTTTGTTGGTTTTTTAATTATTTAAAGAAAATAAAAGAAAAAAAAAGTAGTTCTGCTACACTCTATGGCAGTGAGCCAACTCGATCTGATTTCTTCCTGTAGGAAAGGATTACTCTAAATTCCTCCCAGCAAATTCACCAGACTAGCTTGCACAGTGCAAGAGCTATCAGGACACAAAGCCAAGAGCTTCTCTATCATTTGGGGACTGATTTGAGATTTACCAATAGGAAGTGAAATATTGAATTTAACATGACATTGTGTAAAGTATTATTATTAAATACATAATTTCTACATGCCATGGTGTGGACAGCCTGTTATAGCTCCTGCATGGTCTTTTTCAGAACACAGCATACTGGTGACAGCAAGAAAAATTTTCTTGAAAGGCTTTCTTGGTTGGGACGAAATGAGGAACCGACAGTATGTGCAGCAGGCAGCACTTCACAGGGACCTGACAATTTCCAAAAAGAATCCCCCATGAACTAAAAGTTAAGCTCATCAAGAAAGACTTCTTCACCAACTATGGATTAAATATATCACCTACTGGCCGGCTACTGAGAATCACTGCTCTCAGAGAAATCTAGAGGCAAATTTCCTCCCCACTCTAAAATTGTTTCTCCTTTCCACAGATAATATCTCAATTCAGGATTTTGGATAAAGCAGATCAGAGAAAGAACACGTAGTGCTATAGTTCTTACATCGTAAGTAAAATGTTCTCACTTTAGGAAAGGAACTATTTTTCCTGTGAGAGAAGTCTTGTATTTGACAAATGCAACCATTCATCATCATTAGCATCAAGTGATGAGGGCAAGAAATTAACCTGGGGGGTTCTGGGGTGCTGCTTTTTTTTTTTTTTTGGTAGGAAAACACAAGTTTAGAAGTAAAATCTCACATTAACAAGATACAAACTTTCCACCTTGGGCAGCATCAGCACAGCTTGAAAGCTATGTAACAGTAGCACACACCACTTAGCTTGGTGGGGGGGTGCAATTAAGTGTGGTTTCCTCAAAAGCCTCCTGTTAGAGGATAACAAAAAAAAAGACAACAGGAAGTTTTCCCCACTTCTTACAAACTGGAATGTAGATTAAACTTGTACTTGCTAAATTCCTTCACAGGCAAGAGGCAAGGAGATATTCAATGAAAAAGCAGCTTGCTTAACAGTCTTCACTTTCTCTATTTATCAAACATACAATTCTGTGTGCAGATGAATGTAAAAATCAAAAAATGATAATGACATACCAAGGATTCTCAAGATACCACACGTAACTGGAACACATCACATGTTAGCTTAAACCTTAATAAAATGGAGAACTATGAACAGGCACATGGTCAGTTAGTGGTGCTCAAATACACACTAACAGGATACTATTACACAATGTGTGCAGAGTAATTTATTTTTCCACCCATACACTTTAAGTGATACAAACGACAGATGAATTATGCTTAAAGAAACAACCCCAGATGGCTTTTGCCCTATTCATATCCTTTTGATTGAATGACTACCTGCATAACTTACTCCATAAGCTTAAGCACAGACTGTGAGGTATTTGTTCAATTTCCCAGTCTGGCTAAGTAGATTATCAGATTCCAAAACAAGCTTCAACTTGAGTTTCTTTAGGTAGACAACCCACAAAGGCAGAATCTGACTCCATTACAAAGAATGTAAAGATTTTGTGTTGTGCTTTTTTAAAATGTGAACCAAACAATACTTAAGAATTCCATTATCCATAACATCACCCAATTCTTTAAAAACATTCACTTCAATACTTTTCTGTGATTATTCATTCCAAAGTTAAATAAAGAGACAAACAATAATACAGACCTTTGCTAAAAGTTTTATGCAAGTTTTATGGCTTTTATCAGCAAAGTATTGATACATCACAAAATTATTACCTGTATAACAGGAAATATATGAATGAAATCCAGTCCCTGGATCTGATGTGGTTCCAAACGATGAGGACACTTCATTTTTGGTAATACTGACACAATTTTTTCAGTTAAGGCACTATTATAAAACAACAAGAACACACATGTATAAATGCTACAATTTTCTGTCCTAAATTACAAGTTGTTTTTGCAACACAGTTAGCAGTTACAAGGTTCCCTCTAGTGGCTTCCATTGTATAGAGCTATGAAAAGCAATCAAACTTTCATTTACAAAGTACCTTTTACATTGTACTACATATATTATTAGTCTGTTAGGAGGTGATTAAAGCCCCTGCAGGCTCTCACCTTGTAATTTCATGTATAGTAGCACACATAAAATTTTAAGATCTGCCTGTCTGGTCAGGTGAAATGCCCAGGTAAGCTACATCTACAAACACCTCTGCATATTATAATACATGCACACATGAAGAAACACCAGCTTTAAGAAGAGTTATACTATGTTAAAGATAAGCACTCAAAGAAAGTCCAGCATCAAATGTAAGGACTTCAAAATTTGTTAGCAGAACTCCCAAAATATATCTGATTACTACTGAAACTTTGACTTTAAACATACATTCCACCTAAAAGGTAAACACTCACTTCAAACCATGTGAAGTATACTGTGTAAAACTGAATTTGCTGGCAATCATCTCATTCTACAGCTCAGGTATAAGAGTTGGAAAAGAGAAAGGATTACCCTAACCCAAGGGATTCATCTACAAGATCATCATCCTACTTCCACTGAATCTCTTATTTTAGGGCAAGGTATTTTTTGCTGCCAATGCTGTCCAGCATTTTTTTTAAGCAGGTGTCAGTACTAAGGATAAAGCTGTACTGGGAAAAGTAAAACTATTTTTCCATGAAGAAGAAAAGTTAACTGGTTCAGTACTGCCCTTAGTTATATTCAGTACTGCTCAAATGGACAAGTGATATTTTGGAAAAACACAAAGGGAGCAAGAGATGCAAGACAGAGACCAAAGTCTGGGAACAAAGCCTGAGAAGTTATACTTCTTAAGCAAAGTGAAAACTTTGACATAATTCTTATAAGTTAATTTCTGCTATGGCACCATAGTAATATTCTACAACATGGAAATAGCAGCACCTCTCAGCACAATCAAAGGAAATGCAATATAAAAAGTTATCCAATAGATGCAAGGTCCTCTCCTAATACATGTTTCCATGTTTATTTCAATCCAGCAAATAAATAACAGGAAGCCATCAACACGTCTTCAGAATAATACTGAGAAAACAAAACTTTGCTTTTCCATCTTAAGAACATCACAGAAGCACTGAGCCACCACCAGTATAAACATTACATGGATGTCAAAACAGCCTAAGCTTCTGTGACTCTGAACACTTTAGTTTACAAATAAATCATTGTTGCTATTTTGGAAGAGAAGCCTGGTTCTTGTTTTGCCAGCTTTGCATCCAGTCTGCTGCAAAGATAACAGAACGTTTTCAGAACAACTTAACTATTTCCTATCCCACTGCTCTTAAGGATAACAAAGATGTTAACTATAAAATTTGGCATTTACAAAAAATACCACCACCATCTTCATGTTTAGTCTCTAATTCTGTGCACTTAACAATGCTTTATGCAGTTAGCTATCTATGATGATTTGAGCGTGCTCAAGTTTAATAGCAGTAACCACAAATTTTTGTTTCTAAACATGTTACAGTACTGCTGATGTTAAATGACTCTCAAGAAAACAGACAGAATGATGTTCTTTTCAGCTACATTGAGCAAACAAGTCTCTTCATGCAACTGTAACTTGACAGGCTATTCTTACTTCCTGTGAATTTCAGTTACAGCTCTTTTATCACAGAAATGAATAAAGAAATAACATAGTTTAGAATATAACTCCCTTTCTCAGCATAACCAATTTTTACAGCCTCCCTAATACAGGAATTAGCTGTCATGAGCAAATTCCATGCATAAGAAATTAATCAAACCAAAATGGTCTTATCAGGTCACTATCAGGAAGTAACTCCTCCTCCTCCTCCTCAGTATGGGGCAGGTAACTGTGTTGCCAGCAATGTTATGCTTTAAATTCTGTTTGCTGATGCCTACAATTCCAACCCAGACCCATAAAGGAGAATCAGAGGTTATTTACCCAGCAAAACTGCAGACACAGAGATCTCAAGGAAGGTCTTCTAATGTTGCACTCTAGTTTCCAGCAGTGTGGTCTCCCTCTGCCCTTTGTTTTGGCCTCTGCATCATCCCCTTGTGCCAGCACAAGCATCTGCACAGCTGCATAAAGAACTGGATCCAGGAACTGATTCATGTTAAAACTATTTTTTTTTTTCTTTTGGGTAGATTTTAATGTGGATCAGTTCCAAATCCAGCTTGATGTGGAGCCACATAAATGCTTTCACTGCTTAGTAGGGATGTAAGAATATGGCAGCCCAGAAGGGAACAGCACTGCCTTTTTTGGAATAAGCTCCTTTCTGGTTTAGAATTTGTGGAACTACAGCTTGAGTAACCCAGAAACCAGTGCAATGTTTTGCAAATCGATGGTCTTGAAAAGCAGGAAGCCTGGACTAAAAATCTTTTTTATAAACAAGCACATATCAGGTAACTTCCTCCTGCCTGCTTCTTACTTTCTAAGAAGTAAAAAAAAAACCAAATAAAAAACCCCACCACACTTGCCATTTAATCAACTTACATTTTTTGACCAATAGTAGAGTTTTCCTGAAACAATAAATCAACGTCGATATCAAAGCTGCAAGTAGTGATACACCAGGTCATGCCACCTACCACCTAGCAAAGGAGGAACAGCATGGTTAGCTCCATTTTCATTTGAAGAGGAAAAACCAGAACTACACCTTAAAGGCTTTATTTATTTTAGAAACTACAGCTTAGTATTTCCTCCATCCTCAGTATTCTTATATACTGACTGAAATACATGTATGTAGGATACATATACCAACTTCCACATTCAATACACATATACAAGACAGTAGAAAAAAACCCCAGCAGTTAGTGGCATCTTAAATTCCTTTCTTAGCTCTATATATTAGTTTTGAAACTTCTCATATTAAAAAAACCCAAAACTAACTAATAAAACACGACAGTATATTAAATGTCATAATCTTTAAAAAGTGACAGTATCAAAATTCTATCAAGGATGATAATTTACCTTATATATACACACCTTTGCTACTATTATGCTTTGGTTGCAAGACCAAGCAGTAGGTGCAGTATCAACATAGTAATGGAAATACCCAGCTCTGGAGAAATCTCTATTTCAGGCCTTCTATTCCCACAGATACCTAGGCAACCCCTGAACCATTTCAACAACTTTACATAAATTATATAAATATTTAAAGACAACCTTGCATAAACATATGCAAGACAAGCTAAATGTCTGCAAAGAACAGAAAAAGGGATTAAAATATGGAGTAATTTACAAACACCACACGGCAAATTAGGGGGTTCTGTACAATGGTTTCCAACACCTTACCCCTCTCAAACAGTTAAACCAGTACGCCTCTTACACGAGAGGCTAGATCACTTCCAACAGCAATGCTCCTGTTTGTAAAGGCTAGGCATTGACCTGAAATGGTAACTTTGCAATTGTGTTCAGGCATGTATAAACCTGATGCATCAATTTCTACACATAAATGCAACAATATTACATCCTAAGGCAGTCTCCTTGAAACTACTTTGTACCTGTGTGCACACAGTCTCCTGAACAGCTCAGGTCACTCACACCAAGCAGCCTGAGGAAACTAGAATTGCCTTGCAAAGTAAGGCTATGCTATGATCAAAGGAACAACAGAAAACAAGAGTCCATTTCAAGGCGGCCATAGTTCTGTGTTTTCAAACCTTGGTTCAGGAATTTCTCTGAGAGTCAGCACTAAACTCAGAAGTCTGTTTTCAACCTGAACTTTGCTCACTGTCAGAATCACATATTTCCTGTTTAGGACAATGAAAGGTTAACATACATGACATTCTAAAGATATGTAAAAACAGCCCCAAAATAATCTCACTAGGCTGTTTCATTCTTACACAGAGCCTCTCAAGACAAATATTTCATCATTACTCATCAATGAGCACTTCTTTTTAAGATTACTGTGCTATCTGCAACTATCAAGTTCTTCCAGCTACTTAAGTTGTGAGAGGGGGAAAAATTCTCCATATATATGCCTAACTTAGGCCAAGGCACCTACCAGCAACTAAATTGCATCCCTTGTCTCCTTTAAAACAGGCCCTGTTGCACAAAATTGTTTCTCAAGACTGAGGAGGTCCTATCTATCTGAAACTGGATCATTTGCAGAATTATTTACAGAGGAGAGACTCATGTGTTGCAAGTGTCTTTTTTTTTTAAAAGTCACCTAGAACTGCTCAACTAACGAACAAAAACTATGTAATCCTCATAAACTTAAAAAAAGCTTTCTAAAAATATTGCATTGTTCTCACCTTGTCAAAGGGTGATAACCCCTTGATTCTGGCTCGAAAATACCCAGCAGCCACCAACAGTTCCAAAATTTCAGTCAGCTTGATGTTTTGTTCCTCATCTTCTCTTGTTTCAACCTGACAATCAAACAACACAACACTAATTCAGTGTCTTTCATTCTTCCAATGAAAATTTTCCAAACTTTATCTTAACATAGACCACATATCAGAGAAAACCTTGACTTCCATTAGCAACTTGGTCATTAATTTGAAATACATTAAAGAGATAATGCATTTCTACATGGATTTAACATCGCTTTTTTTCCACCCAGTTAAATACTTTAATCTGTTTCTGCTGTTCAGGCTCCTGGTCCACTGCTTGCCTCCAGCTAGACAGATTGCTCCTATTGCCATAAGGCAGTTAATTTATTCCCCATTTTGCACATTTCTTTCCCTTTCAGGGATCACAAAATCATACACCTCAATTTAACACTTCTATCATCTTTTTACAAAAACAGGAGGGGAAATTCATGTGGAATTCCACTTTCGGGGTAGCACAATTTTAAGCAAACTCAAAAGTACAACAGCAATATAAAGTAAACTCTGATGAGCAGGCTAGTCAGCTTCAGTGCTCCAAAGCCTTATCAGCACAGCAACCTTGTCAGAGGGCTTTCGTCCCCACGTTAGAGGATGAAACTCCACAGCTCCACGAACGTACGTGATTGATTAGAACCACAGTGCACACAAACACCTCAGCCCTAGGTCGGAGAGAGCTAACAGGGCTTCGGGTCTCCCCCTCAGGGATCCACCCACACACTCTTCTCACCGCCCCATTCCCCTCTCTTCCCTAAAATCTTTCCGACAGCCTCCTCCTCTCCCTCTCACGGAAACCTGAAAAGCCTCGCAAGCAGAGGGGACAGGGAAACGTAATGGTGCACAGAAGGTGACCTACACAGGCACTGCCCGCAGCCCTACCGGGCCTCGCTCCGAAGCGGGGCGGGAGGGGACCGGCTCCCCACGCCCCGAGGGTCCCCACCTCGCGGGGGCGGGCGCAGGGCCCAGCCCGCTGCAGAGCGGCGACCCCCAGACTCTCGGAGCAGCCCCAGCGCGGCGGCGAGGGCCGGTCAGCGCCTCAGCCCGCGGGGAGCCGAGGAGGGGAAGAAGCAGAGGCAGTCAGGGAGCCCGGGGAAGCCAGTGCAGCGGGGCCGAAAGAACAGCGGGCGGCTGCGCCTCGCCAACGCCGCGCTGCCCAGGGTGGAGGGGACTGGGAAAGACGCCGCTACGATACCTCCTGAGGGGCCTGGTACTCCTGTCCCCTGGGGACGACCATCGCCCTCCGCCTCCGGCAGCCTGCGCCCAGTCGCTCAGCCTCTCACGTCCGCTCCCCACTCTCCGCAACGCCTGGGCGAAGGGATGTTCCCAGCGGGCGGCTGCCGGGTTCCCCCGCCCCCGCTCAATGGTTCGCCCGCACCCTCCTTGCGCACAAGCGCATCCGGGCCGTGCCATTCACGGCCAAAGGGGGGCGGGGGAAGGAGGGCGGGGTTGCGCGGCTCCCCGACAGCTCATGTGACTGACTGCATGGAGCGCAACCGCCGGAGCGCCGGCCCGCCCCCGCCCGCCCATCCGTGCCCGCGGGCAGCGCTCCTGGGCTGTTCCCGAGTGCACCCGGGCGGCGGCTGGGCCGCGGAGGCGTCGCTTTGCAGCCTCTCTTCGCAGCCCGTTTCCTCCCCGCCCGCCGGGCACTTCCCCTCTTTCACTGGCGTTTGCCCGTTTCTTCGTTGTTCTTTTTTTTTTTTTCTTTTTCCTATTGCAAGGGGGCCTGAGGCTTCCCACCAGCATGGAGGACAAGTCACTGAGCACTGTGTGCCCTAAGGGGTGCCTGACGGCCTCTCATGCCCCACAAGGCTCTGACACTCTCCATTAGCAACTGGGTCTCATTGGGTGACCTGACAGATGAGGGGGGTTTAACTGTATTTTTGCTGTCCTGCATACAGATACCACACTCAGGAACCTCTGCACCCCCTTAATCCGGTGCTACCTTGGCCTTCTGGCAGCGGGTACATCATGGGGCCATTGTCTAAGCACAGCCCTATTGGGAGGGCAGGCATCTGTTTGCTGGCAGGGGCTGGGTGTGCTGGACCATGGCCTTCCAACCCAGCTTGCCAGCACTGGGCAGGCCCTGCAGGATGGTGGGTGTACGGGTGTTGGCATGGCCAGGGGCTGGAAAGCTGTGCCCAGATAATGGTCGGTCACTTACACATGTTGGGACTCATGAATAAAATTACACTGATGCACAAGGATTTAATGGGTGATAACAACCTGGCAGTAAACTAACCTACGGCTTTGGAAATACCTGACAGCGGTGTCTTTTCAAGTCTATCCCAGGTATTCAGATTCCAGGCTCTTCGCCATGCACAGAGCATTACAAAAAATAAACTCTATGTTCAGCTGTGACTGGAGACATCTCAGGGAGGTGAAGGAAGGAGAAAGGCCAGGCCATAGTGTTGTTTCCATCCGTTGGAGGGCAGCAGAGCACACACAAGCCAGTCCATGCCAACCGCTGCCCTGACAGAGCGATCAAAACAACAGTAATAAAAGTAAAAATATGCCAGACTGGCTCAGGCCTCATACTGGTGTAACCACAGGCCACATCTTAATTAGAGTTGCAGAAAACAGTTATGCAGCCCCAGAGGCTAATATGCTAACCAGAGCAATCTGCCTTTTCCTCACAGAGAACTGTGTGGCTCTAATTTGATTGTCGTGGAGAAGACGACTGAAACAAACAAACAAGAAACAGGGAACAAGAAGAAGGGTTGAAACAGTAGGAAGGGATGTACGTGACCTTCAGACACAGCAGCCAGAGCAGGTCATCATATAATTACTGAATGGAAACATCAACTAGGAGGAAAGCTTCCTGAGCCATGATATGGTGATAAAAATAATTTTCAAAGAACGTATTTTTATCCTTTTCGTAAAGAAAAAGGAAAAATAAAAAGCCAAGGGTAGTATAAACTAGGGGCTTAAGTAGAAACTGAGTATCAGGGAAGGGAGAGATCAAACCTACGCTGGAACACGGTAACTGTTCCTCTGGCTTTTAAAAACATAGTAAAGAAAAGGAAGGCTAATTTAACTCCTATGGACCTTAAAACTCATGCAACTGTCACCCAAAATCACAAGGCTGGCTTGAAATAATATATTTACAGAAAAGTAAAAGGTTCTTTTAATCTGCTTCCTGTCTATGTGACCACAAGGACTGGAAACATTTTATTCCTTTACAGTGAAGGCTAGAATATTCCTTCACCTCGTATATCATTAGGAAAGGCATGAAAATGGAAAAATGTATCTCTTTCTCTGTTGTCATTACAACTCATCTTTGATAACTTGAACCTCAATAAAATAATCTGCAAAGGCATTGCTTCCCAGTGTCTGATTGTGATGCAAATTCACCCAGTTATCCAGGCAGAGCCGTTGTCCCCTATGACATTCGGATAATCAATCTTCTAAATACCAATTAGGTTTAAAAAAAGTCCCAAGAGAGGTACTGTCTAAAAAGGAAAAACCTTCCTTCCTTCAGATGTTTAGATTTTGTACTTGCAAATCTCTAGCAGGTTCAGCTTTAGTCTTCGTTTTCCCTTTCCCTGCTCTGTTTTGATCTGTGAAGGTAAGCAAGCTCTGTCTCTTGATACAGCTGCTTTGAACAATCCTGTCTTGATTTTCCTGTTTCATTAATCTTGACCCCATGAAGCTGAGCTAAAGAGCTTCCTCCCTTTTTTATAACCACACAATTTATTTGGATGTTCAGCCTGGATTTCTGACAACATCAGACTTGGTCACCACTGAAAATACAGCAATAGGTTTCACACTGTGTTTTAGCACATACTTGTTTTTTCTTGTAACAAGAATTAAAACATGAGATTGGGTTATAACAGCAACAACAAGGACTTCAGTCTTTGTTGGGCAGGCACAGTTAGATAAATGGATAGACAAGTAATTTTCCAATGTTCTCTATGCTGAGAAGGCCTAAAAGATTTATCTCTATAAATTCTGCATGATAAAGTAAGTATAACTTCCTGTGCAATGGTCCTTTGTACAGCATCCTTTTGTTAGAGTACAATGTTCTTTCATGTATACTGTAAAACGAAGTGCCACGGACAGATCTTGGAGTAAATGGAAAGGTGATTGCATTGGACTATGAACCTCAGTAATGCCATGACTGCATCTTCGGAGATGTATTCCTAGTTACAGAAAAAGCTGAAGCCATCTGTAGGAGACTGAAGCCAAGACTTCCAAAGTCAGTGTCAACTTTTGCATTGTGTTCTGTGGCCCATATCTTGGATGAGCTTTGTTTTCAACCCATTTTATTGCCTGGTAGCTGCAGCACAGAGATCATTTCCATCCCGATCCCTAATGAAATGATTCCTGCCATGAAGGTTTTCATCTACATTTCTGGAATGTGCAATACTGCCAGGCACAGCAGCAGGATCTTCCTCTGTGCTCATTTACTCTTCGTCTTTATTTGTTGTCTCAGAAGTATCCCATGTCCTTGCAGTTATTCAGCTCTCCTTCATCAATTGCAGGCATAAGGAATCATTCAGTAGGCAATTGCAAATTCCCAATTACCATCTGTGGAAGTGAGACTCTCTGCACTGTGAAATGGAAAAGTCACAGACCTGTTACAGTAGCCATTGTGTTAGAGGCTGCAGCAGACCATTGCATCCCATCAAACAGGCTGATATGTTTTGCAAGGTATAGTGCCCTTTCATCAGTCACATATAATGTTAAATAATGATGTTTTAAACATTCCCATTATCACACCCATTGATGACATCTGGAAAGTACAGTCCAGCCAAGATCCTATTCAGTCTGTCCTCTGAATGATTCCTATTCTCAGCATTTAATACTTTAAAATATACAGGGAGATAGGAAGACAAAGGATGTCTGTGTCATTTTTAATATTGTTTTATTATGATTGGCAATATTGACACTAACATTTTTAGCTCACTTACCAAGCTGTTAGTTCATCCCAATCAAACCCAAGGCAGACACAGGTAGAACAGGTGGGAGTAATAGATGAGAAAACAGAAGAAGCTTCTGTTTATGGCCACCTTCTTGGTGATGTAGTTAGTGAAGTGCCACACAATAGCTCCTTTTTTAAGCAAGAGGAAGAAGAAAGACTTTATGGCCTGTGGAATTTGTAGAGGACAAGGCAGTCCAATAGTGAAAATGCTGATGTTCTGTTAAGAAAACAACCAAACCACAAAACAACACATCTCCCTCATGGTTTGCATGACAGAAGTTGGCAAAATTGGTGGCTGGTCCTTTCTACAATTTCATCTGTGCAAGCTCTGTCATAACAGTCTGTCTGGAGAAAAAGAGAATATTATAACTAAGTATATGATTAATACTAATTTTTTTACCAGTTTTCTCTTTTGCAGTGTCATGATTTTGATCACATCACTCAAGACTAGTCATTTGGGGTACTTCAATTTTTTAGAAACTGTATAAGAGGCTTGATTTTTGGAGTGCCTACTGTGCCATCTTTGAAAATCAGGCTGCTGAGAAGTCTCTTGGTTTCTACGTGGGTACACATTGCAAAGCACAGGCAAGGATGGTCACAGTGCACCCCGACACAGAGTAATTACCCACAGCAAAGCTTGCTTGGGACAGTGTCATTACACATCTTCTCCTTTGAAAGTCTTGGGGCATCTGTAGCTGTTACAGACAAGAGAAATTAATCTATGGGAGAATGAAGCGGGTTTTTCTGACTCATGTATCATCCATGGAATGACTAATTAAGTCTAAGTCATCAGACTTTACCGGAGATGGTACAAAGAAAATGAGAACAATTGCACTGTAAGTGCATGACGCAGTCCTCTATTTTGGCCAGGATATTAAATTTCAGATTGCAGCTGTGTCTGTGATGCTGGCACGGGGAAGAAATGTTTTGTTTCAGTTTTATATTTAGACTGATCAATTCTGATTTGGAAATGTTGGAACTCAAAAAGCCCAGGAACTTACAATATACTTTTAAAAGGTAAAACTTTTCTGAATAGAATCACACTTTAAAATTTCTTTGATGTTCAAAGAAAAAAAAGAATACAGATTGTTGGATTACTGGCTATTTTGGAATATACTTAAAAAAGGAAAATACTGGAAAATACTTAAAAAGGGCCAGAGAGGTGTAGATTTTCACCAAGACTTTTTTAGGCAAAATACATGGATTTAGACTTTACCTTCTACATGTCATAATGGTATGGCACACCTTTCAGTTAAAATAGTTGTAAGAATGAACAGTTAAATTCTCCAATGCAGCCAAATAATCTGAAACAGTAACAGATTTCTCACAGGTACACCTCACTCCCAAGAGAAAGATGATCTAAGGTGGAGGAGTTTCTTTGTCTTTTCTTCTTCCATGTCAATTTTGGTGAAAGAGAATTGAAAAGGCAGCGAAGTAGTAAGAGGAGAAAGACAGAATATGTAGAGGTGGAAAAGACAGAAGTGCAGGGATACAAGGCAAGCACTTGAAGTGTAACCTTAAACAGAGCTAAGCAAACAGGAAAATAGGCTCAAGACAGACTGGAAAGGCATGTAGAGTACTGAACAAACACATTCCTACTTATCTGATTTCTGCTTTTATTCAAGTAAATAGGACTTTGTATTTTCTGTGAATTACAAGCACTGCATCAAAAATTACTTCACTTCATTAACTTTAAAATAATCTACAGCCTTTTCTCATGAAACAAAAAACTGGATGAAAAATGTGAACTTTTATAAATGTTTTCTTTTATACTAATGTCTTATTAGTATAATGACACACTAACAACACACCTTTATGATGTCCAGGACCACTTCTAAGCTGCTTTGCAATGCAGCTTGCTTGCAGAAAAATAAATTAGCTGTATACTGTCTGGGCAGACATCAAGTTTAACTTGAGTGATTTATGATTTCTGAAGTGAAACAGTCCCACAGAGCAATTTTTAAAATTAATTTTAACCCAACCACAACTTAACTCTAAATGAAAAGCAAACTTTGCTACTATTCATTCTACTCCTTCCATCTTCTGACTACTTCTAAGCAGTGGATTCTGGCAGAATCCAAAACTGCCACTGAAACAACAGATCTTATTAAGAATAAAATCTTGCTTACGCCAAGGCAAACAGTTTGACAAATGGTGGAAGAGCACCACCTGGTGACACCAGGCACATCACTATATTCTGCTGTCATCAGAAAATATATTCATGGTGTATAGGCTGTATTTTAGAAACCCTGTCTCAATGTGTTTTAATATGTTTTAACAGGTTTTCATTCATTATTCAGTTATGCATAAGGAGTACAAGAGTGAACTTCCTGAGAACAAATTTGAGCTGACAGTGACCCTCTCTCTACTGTCTCTTAAATCACTGAAAAGTTCTTGTAATTTGAATCAATCACTTTCTGAATTATTTTGAGCCATTTTTTTAGAAGGCTTTGGAGCAGATTTTATGGTCACCATGAAATGCAGTCCCAAGTTTTATTGCACTGGACATTTCAAGGTTTTTCTGTGTTTGATCCAAGTATTTTTTTACAGGGTTCAAGAAACTTGGCTTAGCTGTCTTTTCAAAGATCTTTCCACAGAAGCAATTATTAAGAAAACTGAATTACCTTTTACCATTCTAGTTATTTAGAGGTAAAAAAAAAGGATGGATCTTAACCTATTATTTGCAAATCATAGCTAATTTCAGCACAAATTGAACCTCAACGTGGTAACAAATAAAATACATGATTTTTCTGAATAGGTTCTTTCTCATGATGATGATGGCACCCATTTCATTAACGTTCAAGGGCAAATTAATGTGAGTTAGGAATTAATAGAAGCATTTTGTAATTATAGTAAGCTTAGAAAACACTTTCTGGAATTCTAGTCTGAAAAAAAACCTAGTTTTCTAAAGCTGTGGATTGTGCAGACTAGCTCACTCATACTTCAAATGCTGTGCAAAATCCTTAAACCTCATGGAACCCTGCCAAAAATTAGATAAAGGTCAAGAATGTGGAAATGATGGAAGTTCGTAACTGTCATGTGGGACTCAAGTATATAATTCATTAAAAACATGGTCATACAATTACCAAGTTGTTGGGTTTGGTTTTTTTTTAATTTCTCATATGAGCCTGGTCCACAAAGTATTGATTGAATCTTCTGTTTAATCAGATATAATAATGCAACATCTCACCAAAGTGTAAAGATAATCATCAGAATGTCACCTAGCATAAAGCTGTGCAGCATGTCTGAATAAATCTGCACATAGCATACGGTGATTTTCCTGAAAGAAAAGTGATGTGTCCTGCTTCCTCCCACCATCTTCCACCAGTGGGATGATAAATCTTCAGCCTGTGATGCTGTCTAAAAGTGTTAAGTTTGTTAAAATGTTGAACACACTATATCAGAAACCTCCAACTGGTAAGTCTGCTGTTTTGTTCAGACAGGAATATTAAGGAAGGTTGCAGTAGTTGATGAGTCAGAGCAAAATCACTCATATTAAATGGTAATTTAGAATACAGGTCCATTATTGCCCAAAAGAATGAGGGAGGAAAAAGTTCCATTTCCAAAAGCTTTAGCTTCCAATTGGTACAAGACTTCTAAGGCTTCTTAGAGGCCAAGAAGTCAAAGATAGAAGATAAGAGAGACCCAAGTCCAGAAGACCCAGGTGCTGACTCAGTTGTTAAAAAGCCACCTAGTTGGGTTACATTCACCTTTAGGTTCATCAGATTCAGCACTCTCTGCAGCTTGGAAGGAGCAGTCTTGTGCAGAGACAAAAGGCAGCCTACACTGACTCGTGATGGCTTTCTGTCCTTTCTAACAGCACGACCAGGTGCCCAAAAAGGTGTGTATTGTTTACAATTGTGAGTTCACTTCAATGGGAGTTCTTGCTTTTACACTCAGAAATCTGCAATTCAGTCTTGCCAAAGATCTAATGTCACATAGCAGAAGGGGAAGATTCCTCTTTGGCAGGTTTACACATTCCAGACAAAATTATTTTCTTTTCTATGTGCCACAGAGTGATACTATTACCATTACCTTGAGTATCTAATGTCAGCTGTGGTGAATTGGTTTGGAAACAGCCATGGATACATGCTCTATTTTTATACCTCATATCCTGCTTAGTTGAAGTCATACAGCAGCTATCAGAGCTACCTGCTTGTTTTACCTTCACAAGTGCTATTGCAAAGGAACCAATTCGCTTGAACTTGGATCTCTCTGAAGCTGTTTTGTTGCTAATTAAAGCATGGGTCATTTAAAAAAAGAAACCCTCTCTTGGGTTTAGCATCATTAGTATTACTAAACAATGAACATTAAAAATTCAGTCTCCATAAAGAATGTAATCAACTTAAATCAGGTGACTTAGTATATCTAAATCATATATCGATACGAAGTTCTTTCTATCTGCTATTTTTTGGCTTTTGCACCCTTGGAGATTTATTTCTTTCCAGCAATCACAAAATGAAGAAAACCTTTCTTGTTTGTTTCTTAATTAAAACAGAGACATTCCCCTAAGCTCTTGATTCCAGGAGCTGCACTTTAAACAAACATCAATTATTGCAAGGCCCGTAATAAAAATGGGGAGAATTGGTAATGCCTTATTACACAGCTTCATGTCCTTTATGCAGGGCCACATAGGACAAAGTTTTACCTCTAAGATTGTTACCATTTTTCTTATCAGTCAGCTCAAAAGCAGCAGTTTGGCTGACTCCCTTGACTGTGTTGGAATTTTTTATAGTTCGAGGCTAATGAGGTCTCTTTGTTGTAGAATTCTCCTAGCAATTTCTCCTCTGTCTTCAGTGGTTCATATTCTTGCAAGTTTGAAAAGCTGCAAGTAATATGTTTGGACTTATACTGCATATCCCTAAAGCATGCCCTCTTATCAGTGACTATGCCTTCTAGAAACAGAAGAAGGAAAAGGATGCCTTGTGACTTCCACAACTTTGAAATGAGGAAAAAAGTTCCTACAGCTTCACAAACACCTGGACTACATTGTACACTGTCCAGTCTAGTTTCTTTGGTATAGCTATTAATAATGGCAGCTCCTTCACAAAGCAAGCATTAAAAGCTCTGCAAGCTCTACTTCCCTCTTTCTTGGGATCTGTGTTACTTTTGCTTATAAAAACTAGCTGTGCAACTACCTCTTCTCTCCTAAATCTGCTTTTGTGTAGGGACTATAGCCTCTTCCAGCTTCCTATCTCTTGGGTCTGCTCTTAGAACTCACTGGTACTTTAGCACTGTATCCCTGGCTGTGATGTGACTGCAGAGACACATGGCTTCTTTCATTCAGACTTTTTGTAAACTAAAATGCTATCCTATAAAACCATCCATTCCCTGTATATGGACTTAGCCAAAATTACTTCCTTTCACTTTGGGAAGCCAAAGGCTGGTGGGAAGCTGAGCAGTGAGCACTCAGTAATGCTATAAATTGGCAGTTCAGCACAGTCTATGTGGGGCAGAAACGACCAAATCCAGTAACTTCTTCAAGGGGGGAGATTCAGTTTCGCCTTTAATTGCTGTAACTTCTGCAGAGAGAATAATTAACCTTTTACCTTGCCTATTGTTCTAATGAGATTAAAACCACTTCTCTGTCTTCATCTCTTCTGGCTAGACCCTCTCTAAGCGCCCTTTCTACTACAGATTTTAAAAAAAATCTGACAATGCATTTTCTTTTTCTGTCAGTGTCTACTTCCCTAGCTGTCTGCCTTGTAGTCAGCCCTTCTTCTACACAGCTCCCTTTGTATAGCAGAGAAAAATCCTGCATTTTTTTTTTTTTCTCATTTAGAAAGAAGGATAAGATGAGCTGCATATACTATATCAGAACATCACATCAGGGTTCATCTGCTTTTATTGCTGAAAGTGTGTATGAAGTGAAGCTGCATGCTTCACAGCTGTTCAGAGAAACCAGGTCAGTGCTCGTCTCTGAGAGAGAGAAAAGCCAAGTCTGTCTTCAGTAAGACAAAGTGAACTGGAGGTTCCAAAGTGAGATGGCAAGCAGTGGCTCTCATGCCCTGCAGTGTCAGAAGTACCAGTGATCTCCCATGAACTTGCCAGCAGAGGCAGAATTTCAAATGTTGAGCCAGTTCTGAAAAGATTCTGGTTTACAAAAGTCTGTCTGCATATATGCTGGGTAGTTGTGCAAGAGTGAATGTTCACAGGAGAACATCCACTGTTTTCATAGGAGAAACCAAAGAAAAGAAGAAAAGCATAGGGAAAGGATTAGAGTCAGAGCAATTATTTTAAACACTTTATGGAGAAATAAAACATAAAGAAAAAACCCAATTCTCTGGCCTTTGACCTTGGTCAGCTCTTGGCCAACTTCTTTCCAAACTGTTTTTTCTTAACTCTTTCAAGAATATTTTGTTCCTTGTCTTGTACAGAGGTTTTTCAGGCAATCTGGATGTGAGTATGACTGTTAATTCATTCTATCCACCAAACACACCCCAGTGCTAACAGGTAACCTAATGCTGGGTAATACCTTTTCATTCAAACCCAGTTGCTCTAATGGATGTTGTTCTACTTGGGAACTGGCATGCTGGTATTCCATTCTGATGCTTTTCTACTGAATTCCATATCAAATTCACTCAATTTATAATGCAAAATAAGACTTTTCTAACTGCTAAATCTGCACATAGCAGAGTATCTGAAAATCGGGCTACATTTTTTTCTGCCATGTAATTCATACCTTAGCTTTGATAGCAACAGATATTCTGAGATGAGGGCTGAACTGCAACTTCATTGCTAAAGCATAAGGGAAGATAGACTGTATCATGCTTTTTCTACAGCTGTATTGATTATCAAACCTTCTAGTAATTAAAAAAAAAAAATCAGGAAAGCCCAATAAACTCCTGGTGCTATGATTGCACAGAATGAGAAATGTTATCATTACTGATTACTTTTCAAGCTGGACTTCTAGATTCTTTTAAGATAGGTGTAATTTTTATTTTTTTTTCCAGAATCTGTTTGAAGGAACATAGGGCAATAGTGCTGTGAAAAGGAACATGAAGAAGGCTTTCTCACTAGAGCAAAAGGGGGGGGGGGGGCGGGGGGAGAAGATCTGAAGAGGCAACACGT
>WUAM01000071.1:22780443-22795876 GCA_024336885.1 Actenoides hombroni
AAAGGGGGGTGGAAAAGAGAAGAGGAAGAATATTGCGTCCAGAGAGAAAAGGGGGGGGGGTGGGCGCGGGGAAGAGATTCAGAAGGGAAACATGTACCAAGAATGATGGCGTTACTTAAGCTGGTGTTGCTGGAATCTTCACAAGATATGACGGTGATAAAATGCTCCCTTGGGTGGGGTATAAGCATGCACAGGATGGCATCAAGCAGCAGTCTGTACTAGGAGCCAGGCTAGCTTCAGATTTAGCCTGTGGTTATTTTAACACCCAATTTAGTAGGAACACAGCATCTTCTAGTCTATTAGAAGAACTCCTGGCAAGGGTAGCAGTAGCACAGTGTCCTGCGTGACACAAGCCTTATGGGCAGCTGTTTCCCTCCTGTCCTAAAGGACAGCACATTAAAATGCGGTAGAGTCAGAAGTGCTATAGCAATCAATACCTGGGCACATCACAGATTTTTTTTCCCGGGCCTGCGAGACAAGTTCCCTTCTTTAAACAGCAGATGGCAGCGAAGTTAAACAAATGGGTGGAAATAAAGCGAGAAAATGTGTTTTGCCTGCTGGATGGTGCTGCAGAGAGCTCATAGAGCTGCGTGCATATTCAGAGAGTACAAGGTTCATTTCGAGTGCACAGATCACCCGTGGCACATTCAGGTAACAGAAAATATGAATTCATCCATAGCTGTTTGTAATCCCTGTCATGTTTACTTTGTTTGTGATGGTTTTGGTCATAGAAACAATAGAACAGATACAATCTGTTCTCATTGCTTTCTTACATCCGTACTTAAAACCTATGCATAGCTGAACAGATGAGGATGAAGGTCAGTTTCAAGTGAGTAAACTTTTATTCTTTATTACGTATCTTGTGCTACATCTGAGAGAATGAAACTGTATCACCATGGGTTGCTTTAAAACTTTTATAATGTCAATTTTTAACTCCAAGAAAGCTGCATGAAAAGGTTAATAAGATGATAGTGTAAAGCCACAAGAACAAAGGGATTGAGAGCAAACTTTTACAGACCTACCTTACACTTCAAATTAATCTCATTTCTGGTGGAAGGATGGGAGAGGGGGATGTTTGTTTTCCAATTTCCAGCAGGAAAATGATGGGATGTCAGTATAGATATTTGATTGCAACTTTTAAGTTCCTTGCCTAAAGTGAAAAAAGAATGAGAAGCAATTAGGGATATCTACTTAATGTCATTAATATCTTATTATTGTAGCAATGTCATGAAAAAAACCATGCTTGTGGGGTTTGTGATTTCCAAGCAGATGATAGACTACCAAATACAGTACCTATTTCCCTTATTTACTGCTCAGTGCTTGATCCACCTGAGAAAACTCAGTGTGACTCTCTCTCCCTCACATACCAAGGTAATTACTCAACCCTGTACGATTATGCAAAACACTTGAAGAGTCACTCAAGGCCCAGATCTTCAAGCACCCAGATCTTCGTTTGAAAACCTGTTCAAGATATTAGCAAGCTCTGGCTGAAGTCCTCAGCTATTAACAGTGCTGATCTGAATGTCAATACTGTTACAGTAGAATGAGAGGAACCTTTCTTGTCACCACCATCCCCTTTTGGGCCATTAACGTTCAGTAACACAGACTTGAACTCTGCAGTCCTGTTCCTAAGAGAAGTATCAAGCCAGTGGGACGGCTCAGAGAAGAAAGGGCTTCAAGGCTGCTCTCAAGAATCTGATTGCCCTTAACGTGGCATGCAACACTACATACTTTCTTTTCAATGTCATATTTACATGTCCTATAGTCTGAATATGCTTTTATTCTTCCAGTTATGTTAGAATTTTTGGTCAAAACATGTACAGGACACCTTAGCAGACATTTATAACAAGCAAGGGCACAAGTTTCAATCACTAGTGAAGAAGCAGCCCCTCTTAATCTGTCAATCAGTCCATGCACAAAATGCACACAGCATCAGCTGCTTTTTAGGTTATTTACTGTGACTTATGTATCTGCCAATAAATCTAAAATGCAGGTCAAAGAATGTGTAGCTCAAGTAAATCCATAAATGTAGCAGAAAAGCTTCACTAACTACCTCAGATTGCCAAAGCTGAGGTAATTTCCTTGTTGTGAAAAATACTGAGGTCCATAAATTATTTTTATCACCTCCGGGGCAATGCAAACAGTTTCCCACAGATGCTGAAAGTATGATATGTTTTTTATTTAATATCAGAATACCACTTTTACACAGCTCTTAAAATATGAGGTCCAAGATTCTGCTTATACTTTAAGGCCCCAATTCAGCAACATATTAAAACAGATGCTTCAGGTTCTGACACTAAACACATGCCAAAGTGCTTTGTTGTATAATCATAGATTGCTGAATTGGAGCCTAAAGACTAAATCTTTTTCCCATGAATCTCAGAATTTACCTTTCATTTTCCTTCAAGGAAAATAAGGCATTTATTCAAACATAACATGAGCAAATTATTAAAAACATTTAAAAAGGCTTGTCTTTCAGATATCACTGGGTGAGCAGTAAATCCAAAGGTAAACCTCAGACAAAAATTGATGTTTCATTTTTTGCAACAGTTTAACTGGTGTTTATTTAAGATTTAGTTGGCATTGTTTCCACAATGAAAATAAAAACACCTTGAACATGTAAAGAACATAAGCATGAATGGTGAACATCCTACAGAGAACTTTGGAGAAAACACCACTGAATTAACTTACAGTACATTTGTTAAACATGAGCAGCTCTAATAATGACATTTCATTTAACAATGCCCTTTGTCTTTTCAGTTCATCAGTTACCTATTTCAGTAATGAACTGCAGTCATACCATTCTGATTTTCTCCTAATGTAAAGGCTGAGATCACTTCACTTGCAGTGGAGCGTGATGCTATTATTCTGTTTGTTGCTTAGGAAAAAAGCTATAGAATATATCACAATTGTAATTGGCTAACACATATTAAAGTCTGTGATCAGGAAGGATACCAATAATGTTGTTTAGCTTTTAATGGAAACAAGTACAATTAAAAAAAAAAATAAAGAAAAGACAGAAATGGTCGAAATGCTCAGCATATCTATTTCATGGGCAGAGCAGTAAGTATTCAGCTGGGAAAAAAAATGAGCCACGCATTAAACGTTATTTTAATTTTTTATCAACAGTTCATGCATAGAATTTAACAGCAACATTTTCAGTTAGGATGAATAATCTCAGTCACAAAAATAAAATGGACTTGCCTGCCCTGTTTAAGGAGGTTTTTCTAAAGAACTGGAGTAAGTCGGATAAAGTGGATAATATCCCACTTTGTACTATGTAAACTTAAGACAGATAAAAAAATACCATAGGTCCACTTGATATGATCCATAAGTCTTACAAGGGGTAATGGAGCCTGATTTCACCCATTTGCCTACCTCTTTTTGGGGTTTCTTAAATTTCAAAAGCTTTTTTATTGTCTTTCTAGCTGCAAGAGAGACATTTTAACCAGGCTGCTGTTTTCACTTTTCCATTCACCATGATCCATTCAAAATATTTTCAGAGCTCACCAAAAAACATTTAATTAGCAGAGACTGGTGTCCAGCACTTCATAATCTCTTCCCAGCTGAACCAAATCTGCACAATTTACAATAGATCTTTGGAAAACTGCTTTTTACTGTGTGCTGCATCTATAGATCTCTCTCAATTACCCACAGTAAATTTAGGCATTGTACAAGAGCAAATTTTACAGTCCATGAAGAGATGAAGTGAAATCTAGATGAAATTCATTGTGACAGATTCTCAGTTAGTGCCCTGATGTGTCTGTATTACAGAAGATAGACATTCTATTAGCATGGAAGCTCCCATAATGGACTGTGAATCATTTCAGGTAATAGAGATGCCAACTGGAATGACTGAAAAGCGCTATTGAATTCCATTAGAGCTCTTTGTTTTTAAATCAGTCATTTCTTTGTGAATATCCAACTATATACTTCTTGACCCTAGCTGAGAGTAATAATTGTGAACTAATATTACAAAACATTAATCTGAGTTACTGTTCAATTAATGTTTCTTTCTGTTCAAGGGTTATTTTCATGCTGCAAATGTGAAGGAGACTGCGGCTTGTATTACAAATATGTATTTGGACTTGAGCTAGTGCAGAATGCAATTTTCAGTTATGTTTCTGTCTCCACTGTATTCAGTCTCATCTCATTAGCTGTAAAAAGACTTGGGTATTGGATTTTCTTTTTCCGAAATCATCCTACCAGAATAAAATAACTATAATCAACAGATCTATAAAGATAAACATTTTTATAAGGGATGCCACAAATAGTCTTCTTTCATTTAGGTGCTTGGTTAATTATCAGCAAAATAACTAACACCATATCCTGTTACCCAAACAGCCCCACCTTATCTATCAATCATGTATGATTTATCAGACTTGATAATTGCCTGGATAATTAACACAGAATTTAGGCTTACTCAGTGTGCCGCAACCTCAGAAATGCCTGCATAATTGCCATTTGTGTAGTAGATGAAGTTATGAATAATTCTTTTTCACATAAATATGAAGGCTGGATTGCAGGCAGCACATATTTCCTCACCCATGACTATTAATGCAGATATCATGTCATACGAGTGCCACTGTGTTGTCACATGTTAACTGTATGTATATGGTTAAAGTAATTAAAATACAAATCTATAAAAATGAGGGGAAAGTCCTCCCCTTTGTTTCCATGTTTCTTTCATGAGGAAGTACAGAAGGAAGAT
Source organism: Actenoides hombroni (assembly GCA_024336885.1). NCBI lineage: Eukaryota > Metazoa > Chordata > Aves > Coraciiformes > Alcedinidae > Actenoides > Actenoides hombroni. Next base: position 22,785,155 of record WUAM01000071.1, read on the forward strand.
TGAAGGAAAATTAGTCTACTCAGTACAGTGGCAACTGGATTTGAATCTCTGTAATATTCACACATAAATCCTTTGGGAAGACTTCAAAAAAGAGTAGGCTCTATATCTTCTGTCTACGATCATCTATTTTCACATCAGAATGAGCAACATTATCCTTATATGCTACAGTATCTGTGTCTACAGCTTGAAAATGAGACTCTCCTTAATGTTGTAATGACAGGTGTAAGATTAACTTTGTTAGGTGTCTAGCCACTCATGCAAACTAAATTAAATTAATGGAACAAATTTCTCTCATAATTAAGATAAAAATTCATGTCAGCTGTAACCTTGCTGTACACTAATTATATACAAATGATTTATCATCTGCTTCGCCCAGAATATTAATCCTCAACTCATTGATAACTGCAGCCAGTGTTAAGAGATGAGAGTTGATTAACTATGACAGATTGGGCGACCACAGTACCAAGTGCCTGAACAACCAGTGAAACCAATAATATTCAAATAGCACTTCTTATTTAAAAATGCATTCCCATGGAAACTGATGCATGTTTAATGAGGGATATGGAGATTATTTCAATGACGACTGATATTGGAACAGTGGGCAGAACTAATCAATAATAATTAAGCCCTTAGCCTGGTTAAGATATGGTTCTATAAAGTAGATTCTATACACATTAGTGAGATACTAGTTCGGGCCATGTTACATACAATGTCTTCATGCATTGCTTTTACTTATTTATGTTTCCTACTGCAGAAGGTATTACATAGTTTACAGATGTTAATAAAACAATAACCTAGTCTTGAGTCCCAGCAGCTCTAACAAAAAGAAGAAGAAACTGATGCCACCAAGAGTTCTTTGAAAGTCCAAATGGAAACTCCTGTGATAATTATGCTTTGGGAAATTTATTTATCAAAACGTTGTTCTACAAAAAATACCCCAACTAACACAAACGGAACCCAACAACTCTTGAAGCATCATCTGTTAAACAGGATGCTGATTGATCTCGTGGAATATGATGTTATATTTTTACTTTAAATGAAAATTATTAAAATTAACTTGCAAAGCCTGTAAGAAAAAGCTATTAGTCTTTTTTGTTGGGTTTTTTTTTTAACACCTGATATGTATTTTGGGGAAAATTGTTAGTTAATAATGTATCCTTTAATGAATAATAAAATATGCAAAATTCCAGACATGTTGAAGATTTACAGTTTTGGGCTTGGTTTTTTTTAGTATTAATTCTGTCTCCCCAGGACAGGTTTTTTAAACTAATTGCTCATTGAGACTCCAAGAATCTCTGTCAGAATGAAGAAAACCAGTCTTGTACCTAGGCATTAATAAGGCACAACCAGCAAGTTGGATGAACTAAATAAAATTGCTATAAATGAATTATTTTCCTGAAAAGATTTTGTCTCTGAAGATGAGTTGTGTGGAAAGGAAACCTAATTGCTAGTATAAAACTGAAGGCAATTATAAAGCTAACAGAGAGTGTAAACCTGTTATTCACACTGGTAAGCTGGGATGAACCATGTGAAATACTGCTTGGGGTTGGACATAGGGATGTACAGTCTGGTCTTCAGTGAATGTACCAATAGCAAAGAGAGCTGGAGAGAGGTTCCCAGAGCTACCCTCTTAACCAGGCACTGCAGTCACAACTCCAGCTTTCCTGGTGACCAAAGTGGTGCGATTCTGATATAAAGGAACAAAACTCAAGAGATTGGCTCCTATCCCACGGCTGCTTGGTGACTGGAATTTAAGAGACATAATCTTTCTCAGTCTGCTAATTCTTAGTATGAGGACACCTATTCCTTTAGAACTGGAATGGCTTATTTCACATAGACTACAGGATTATGTTTTAGATGTGAATTTCAGTGCATTCTTAAGCTTGTATGTTCCTTAACATCCACTCAGCACCTGGCTCCTGTATAGGTAGCTCCAAAACTTGGCACAGATGAAAATTTAAGCTCCTACTACTGGCTGTAGAGTGAGCTGAATGCCAGCCCACTGCAGAGATTGGATGGACACGACAGATGGTGTGTTGCAGGTTTGTCAGCACTTTGTAGTGACATTGCAGGCTGGTATTGAGCAGACAAACCAAACTACCCTCTAGAAATATTCAGCATTGCACACAGCCTGAGCATCAGCTGCCAAGAAAAAAAAGAACCAAAATACCAGAGCCCAGCCATCCCAGTGCTGGCAGCCGTGACATATGGTTGAAAGATCAGAGGATGCTTTCTACCTGCAAGTATAGACTCAGCATCCCAAAAAAAATTTGAATCATCATCCTAGGAACTAAATATTCTGTTTCATGATAATGGTTCTTTTCAGCCTCCAGTCCCATGAGGGATTTTTTTTTTTTTTTTTTTTTTTACATTTCTCTTCTTTCTTCAAAAGAAATTGAAGTCCCACTTAAATGAAAAAGAAAATGTGAACTTTATGAGAAATAAAAATTCAAACATTTCTTTTGTTACATTTCTAGCTATTTCAGGGCTAATTGCCTTTGAATTTGTAAATGCAGATAATGAGAAGAATCCTATGTATATGGAATTGAAGAAAATATATGCAGAGCAAGTCAAGTACTTGATATCCAATTTAACTTGGATATCAACCTTAAATAAGCAAAAAGGCCATAAGTGTTTTTCATCACCTTATCCCTAGGGGATACATATCTGCTATGAACCTAATCAACTACAGTACATCACTGATCCTCTGTGCTTGTTCTAATGAATGAACATTTACATGGCAGAATAGAGATGGATCATAAGCACTGAAGGTCTGATGTGGCAACCAGACATTGCCCTAAACATTTCTATCAAGACTCAGTGGGTGCAAAAGTTTACGTGTAAACTGCCTTTCAGATCTTTGGGATCACAATACAGAAGCAATCAACAGTAGAAATACATTATAGTGAAAGCATAGAAGATCCTCATGTAAAATGACTTTTTCTGAGCTATTTTATATGTAGTGTGACTTGCAAACCTTCACCTATGAATGCTAATATCTAGTAAGTAAGTGAACTAGACTATATCCACACCAAACTGGTACACCAACAGACAGAAACAGCAGACTAGGCTGTACTGTTGTTTTTAGAAGCACCCTGTCCAGAAAAACACATTTCAGTTCCTATCAATACAATGGTCCCATTCAACACTGTGGCCCTGCTGCAGGTAGGCTTATGAAGCTGCTGAGGTGGTTGGATTATGTTGCAGCTCAACAGTAGTTACTATTGCTTTTTTTTTTTTTTTTTTTTTTTCTCTCTTCGAATAAATCCAGGCATGAAAATAGCTACCTGTCTTCCTAGAGCATATAGGAGTTGATGAACCAATTTCAGGGGAAATGCCAATGTGGAAGGCAGAGGCACTCTTTGCTTAGGAAAAAGAAGTGAGCTAAAAGAAAGTGGCACCAGTTAGAAAGAAGGCATGTGGTCATTTAGCACATCTTTTTGAGCAGAAACTAAGCATGGACATTTGGCAGTGATAGTGTCTAAATCCAGCCTTCTGGGAATGGCTGAAACAGGTCTATATTGATTAGTGCTACTTTGGCTAACTACTCAAGGTAGGAATTAGGATCACACTGGTATTCCTCATTGCTGCCAGTTAGAGCTACAGCTGATAGACCTAAATTTGCTCATACTGACACACAAAAGAAAACACTCTACCTTCGATTGAGTTCTTCCAGTTTAACAGGCACAAGGAGAAGCAAAAGCCAAAAATGGATAGTATTCTTGTCCTAAATCTGTTTTGCACAATGAATTAGTCTTACCTCGAGCATCTTCTGCTCCCTCCACTCAAAGTGAGAAGTGGGATTATTCACTGCCATCTGAATTCCCCAGCAGCAACACTTCATTGTATTGATCAGGCTCTGCAAACAATACAATTATTTCAGAGGAGAATGCAGTGAGCCCTAGTTTTGCTACTTCCACTTATTACTGAGGAGCATCAAACTACCCAGCCCTTTTCCTGCAGCCATCTTTAAAAAAGGCAATGATCTCAATGTGCTGCTAACCTAATGAGGGCTATGTGTGACAGAGTCGTAGATACATTTTCTCACTGCCCTAATGAGGAAAGTGACAGACAGTGAAACAGTTCACACTCGAGTAATTTTCTAGTCATCAGCAACTGCAGTGTTCACGGTAGCAGAAGCCAGAGAAGGGATAGAGAGTTACACAATAAATACACGCTGGCTCCATTGGCCAGAATAAGTTATCACTAGGATAGAGGTCTTGTGGCAAACTCCCTTAGGAAATTCAAACAAAAAGAGTCAATTTAAGGCATCCCTAGCAGTGCATTCAATTAAAATTAAATTTAAAAAGTAGGATCAGCTGTTGGGCTGTTAGGCCACCTGCCCAAAGGAGGAAAAAAATTAGAGATGTAACGAACCCTTACTCCTGATGTCTGCAAGCTGCTTGCAAATGGCTGAACAGTACCAACTTCTCACAACTGTCTGTTCGGCCTGAAGTCCAGTTCTCCTTCTTTGCCTCCCACCCTAAAAAGAAGGAAACTATCGGCAGATAGCTCATTATCCATATAGACAGTGTTTGCATGAAAAATGCTGTCCTTATATTTTTAACCTCCTGCAACTTCTTCCATGAAATCATTATTTCCCAAGGGAACATTACTATGAGCCAAGCCTTGGTACATTCTCTGGCACAGGCTCTAGGATTGATACCATGAGGAAAGAGCAGAAGCAGTGCAGAGCTATGCAGTTCTCCACGTTATTGCGCCCCAGCACCTCCCACTGCCCTGACAGTCAGGAACAGGAGTGGAGAAGACACACAGTCCTGGTGCAAGGGAAGGAGGCCCTCCCAAAGATGGCAGAACTAATAGTCCCAGAAGCGTTTCACCTGACAATGGTGAGGTCCAGCTCTTGAAAGGAAGACATACCACATCAGACCTTATTATCCTTTCTTGATCCCTCACCTTGGGTACTGCAGTTTTTATCAGTGATGGAATACTCTGCCTACCTCCCTTCTTCTCTCAGACCAAGACAGAAGACATTTGATGCTGCTGGGAGAAATAAAGGAGCAGCCGCACAAAGTCCACCTGCCTAACCCCAAAGCTGTCCCCCTGTGAGCTGGACTGATTCTCTAAGCAGAAGGGATATAAGAGAATTAATAGTCTTGTGGTCCCCAACCTGGATGCTCTGCTGTGGTCCTTCCTGCCACGTGCAGGAACCAACATGTGGGCTGAGGTAGAAGCCCTGTTCACTTTCTAGCTATGCTGGGATCACTACATGGAGAGCTGCAGACATGCTTTAGAGGTGCAGTAATTAGGTATGTCAGATCTCATGCTGCCCTTCCAGATCTGGTGCTGCTTTGCAGGCAGCAGTGATCTCCTTTGCTGTTTCAGCACAGCCCTACACAGCTTCTTCTTTGAGCAGCTCTGTGGGAGCTGGATGATGCCCAAAATGCCTAAACTCACCTCTTGCTGCACCAGTCACAGCTTTAGTATGTCTTTGCTCAATGGGCCTGCTGGGACAAGTATACAGGCTAGGCAGCAGGTCAAAATACCTCCCAAAGATCACAGCAGCAACAGATGAGCAATTAAATTGTACCCTGCAAGAGCAGTTCACAACCCCCAAACAGAACATACATTGTAGTCTCTTCCACTGAGGGCAGAGCAGGTCTCTGGCAGAGCTTTTGCCTAGTGTTAATTAGCTAATTCTCACAATTACTTTGCAAGTCATTTCTGCCCTAGCTTTGCAGGCTGGTAGAGAAGTGAAGGACATGCAGGAGTTGCCAGAGGCACAGATGCAGTTAACCAGGAATTGAACTCAAACTTCTGGACTCTGGTCCTCAGCTCTGTCTGCTCAACCAACACCTATTTATCCAACTTCACTTAGATAAGTGTTGTTTTCTCTGACATTTCTCCTCGTGTGTGTGAAAGTATTCCCTTTGGCTTCTGAAGAAAGGCCTGCAGTTCAGAAGGTGACTGGACTCTGAGTCAGGTGCCTCTGTTCTCCTACCACTGCTGCTTCCCTGTGTGTCCTGAAGCAAGGCATTTAACTTAAAGTCATTATACCACACGTGTCATGTCAGAGGAACCCAAAACTGCTTCTAAAATAGCATTGTGACAGCACAGCATCGTGCAGGGTAGCACAGCTCAGGGCTGTGCTCATTTGTTCCCGGCTGGCTCCAGACCTAGATCCACTGGTCTGGGCTTTGTGATCGACTGAGCTTCAATTTACTTCTGGCTAGAGCTGACCATCCCCGTACCACACCCCACACATGAAGCAGCCACACACAACCTTTTTAAAAACACAAAAGTATGCAGCCAGTGTAAATCCAAACAACCCAGGGTGCATCTTCCTTCGAGTCACCTAATAATGAGGACTGAAGACTCTACCGTGGTAGCACAATTGGTGCAGTATTTGGGTTTAACTTGCTAGGGGTAAGCCAATAAACACTGGGATTTTCAAAAATGTGTAGGGGAATTAGGTGCTTATCTCTCCCTGACTTTCACAGGTGCTCAGCATTCAATTCCTTTAGGAACTGAATTCCTTAAAGGTTCCTGTCTAGAAAAAGAAGCTGTTTTTTATGGGCACAGCACAAATATCAAACTACTTTGAATAAATCTCCGTGTGGAACTGCTCATGTGCAATAAAACCAGTAGTGCTTTCCAGTATAAATAAACATTCATTTCTTGAAATCGTAAATCATTCACTACTTGAATTATTTGGGTGTCAGGAGATAAACCCTTAAATGTATATTTAGTATCTAACTTGAAGTCCTGCTTGATTTTTAGAAGTACTGCACACTCTTCAGCTGGGAGAATTTGTACATCAGATCCTTTTGATAAAAGTGCATAACTTTGGACTTACATGTTTACATTTAAAACCTTCACTTAGTACTTAAGGGTAATCTGCAAAGGAAACTGAAAATTATTTTAAAGCTGGTCTAAGCATTTTCAAAAATTACACAGTGGAAGGCATTCCAGCTGACAATGTGTTTCAACTGATTTTTCATAAATGTCTTCCTTCTTGTAAAACTCTGTGTTGCTCATCACAGGTGTCCTGGAAGGTGATAGCTCTGGCCACAAGAGCTGTGCACAGGGTCACCCAACGGAGGCAGGGAGCAAAGAACCAGTCATGTGGGGGAAACCAGCCAGTCATGTCAAGCAAATGGGGCATCAGGATGGGAGAGAGCCTGTGGTGCAGTGCTGCAAAGGAGAGATGTACCACCCTCCTGGCAGGAGATGGGAGGTGACAGCACACTGTGTGATCCTCACCATCAACATACTGGATTTGACAAGTCTATATACTAGTAATCTAATTGCAGCCCAGGTGATTTTAACACCCTGAACCATTCAGAGTGTCTGCATAAAAGTTTGTCCTGGTCTAGATATAGTGCAACATTTTTAGATGGGCCTTAGTGAAACTGTTCCACTTCCTCCATATAGATGGCCACACAGAGCCTACAAAAAAAATGTTCAGCCAACCAGAAAGTGTCAAGAGGATTTTATACAGGAAAAAAGATTTGAAGAAACTCAGTGGCTAAGTCAATGTTCCTTTTACTTTGTAATTCACCTTAACTGGTCCTGTATTTAAGCCAAAACCCCCAAGACAGGAAATGTATGCAAAAAAGATATTAACTAGTGAAATGGTGGGACAAATAGTTTCTTCTCCTCTAGTAAAATGAAACAGCAGCTACTTGTGAAAAGAGTCCACGTGCCAAATCTGTAAATATGCTCTACCTCTTTTTATGCTGCTGCTGTAATTAATGTAAGAACCTTTAAAATTCCTATCTGATACTTACACTTGTTATAGCAACATATTTAATTCCAGAGCTACATCTTTTAGCAGATTCTTCGACTTCATTCAAATTACTAATCGTTTAGATTCTCTCTGAAAGTCTTTCCTCCCTTGCTCCCCATGCATGCTTAACCTAATTAACTATAAATGAGAAAAAATGCTATTCACATAAAAAGAAAATGTTAACCTATAAATTATTCAGTGCTCCCTCCTGAGGCTGGCAACGCCTCTTGCAGAAAAGCTCCAACGTTGCTGTAGTAGTCTTGGCTTCCTATCCAGTTTCTGCCACCCCAAATCATTTTATGCAACACACTACTCTGCCATTTTGTACATCTGGCAACATCTGCTGATACTAAGTCCTCTCCCGTGTTTTCAAGATTACATGAAGGTGGATTTCTAGGATGATTAATTGGAGAGAGAAAATCATTCCTTTACTTTTCAAGGAACATTTGCCGAAGACTAATGGTCATTTATGGAAATATGGCCTCTTTACACCCATTAATGTCTTCCAGTGCTCCCTGTGGGTCACACAATTAACCACCCATTTGTGTTTCTTTGCTGCTGTCCTCCCAAGTCCTCTCAGTTGTCATCATCAGTTGAAAATCTTCTGCTTTGCCACAGCCAGATAAAAGCCCACTCAGATCTGTGGGACTGAGCTGTATAAGGGACAGGGCCCTTGCTCTATATATTTCTCCTCAAAATCCACTTTTTTTCAAGAGGTCCTCAACTGCATTTTGACAAATTCCACCCTAACAATCTTTTCCAAATGTATTTGTAAACCAAAAAAAAAAAACCAAACCCCCCCAAAAAAGCAGAGAGATATAATCCTTTATTTTCCCATGCTATTCCCATGCTTTTGTGATTTTATCCACCTCACTCTTCAGTGATGATGGAAGGGGCTTTGTTCTGCCTAGAACAATCCTGCTCTGATCCATAACTACAGCTCCAGAGAACTCTAGTATATCATAGTTATTATCATTGTTTTTACCATTCCTTGTAACTATTACAATCATCTCCAATGAAACCTGACGTAACAGATCCCTGTCCAGTAACAGGATGAACTTGCACCCAGGCACCAAGTCACGTCACAGGCACCACCAGGTTTTCTGGGGCCCAAGCAAAGATTGGCATTAGGCACTTCTGGGGAAAATGACCTTTCGATCACATTTTCCATGGTTCCCTGCTATCTATCCCAATCTCCTAGCCACTTCAGGACTTTGTGTCAGGACTGTGGTGCCATATCCATTTCCTCTCTCCCATTTCCCTGCAGAGACAGAGCCCATTCCCACAACCCCTCACCAGGGGAGCACCAGCGTGTGCTGCAGTCTTGCACAAATCCCCCACTTCCAATGCCTGCACAAATCCTAACTGCTTACTTTCCTATTCACTGCTGAGACCACCTTTCATCAACAGGTTTGCAAGAATACAACCACTAAGAATTTTAGTTAATTGGTACTAATTACAGTTAACTGTAATTAGGGGCACATTCACAGGGGGGAGCAAGGGCTGAAGGAGGAGAAATGTAATTCCGTACGCTTTCAACTCTGTACACACACTTAGCTGAGCAGGGTTAATAAGAGCATCAGTCTGGTTCCCAAGCACACAAGAGGTAAATAGAAGCCATTTTTCATGTTTTATTCTGCAGAGTACAGTTTTACCATAGCCCGTTTTACAAGTGAAGTAAATGAGTCATAGAAAAAGCAAGTAGCTTGACCAAGGCTTTGCAATAAGACATTGACAACATAGAGCACTGGAGTAACTGCTTTCTAGCCCACTTGATCTTCACGAGAACACAGTCTTGCATTATTTTTATTATAATTTCTGTGTAATAGTTACCCTCATCTCCAGCACCAGAAATTCTAGGCTAAACTGTGGCACAGCTGTACAACAGAATTTGAATTAATCTCTAATCCCTGATTAGAGGAACACAGCAAGAAGAAAATATCTGAGACAAAACAAACTTCTGTCAGAAACAAAAATATTATTTGCAAGGCTAACATCCTGCATCAATTTACATACAGGAAGCAGCAGTGGAAAAATATTAGAAAGTCTATTAGGAAACGCTTAAGTGAATATTGTGTTCCAACTTTTGAAATCTAAGCTGTGCTTTAAGATTGTAACTATCTTTTTGCTCCAGAACAACAACAACAACAACAAAAATTGAAAGGCAAGACTATTAAGCAAGGATAAAGGTTGAGTTATAAGCAAATGTCATGTTATAGATTTACCTACCAACAAGAAGCCAGCAGGGTTCAGGTCAGAGGTTAATGAAAGACATCCAAAGGTCACTCAGTGATTATGTGAGAGCATGAGTTTAATAGGGCACGGGGACGACAGACACTGACAGAAGATTTATACCAGAGGTGATGACACCGCTACGAATACTGCTGATAAAAAGAGCCCCAATATCAGACTGAACAGAATGATGAATGGCACACATGTCTACTCACACTTCTCATTATAAGCTCCTTCACTCATGGTGGCACTTAGCAGCATTTATTTACTGTGGTTTGATGGTACAGAGCAGAAGCACAGTATATCTAATACTTTAAATGTAGACTTGCCATATAAAAATGAAACAAGAGATAAGATTAGACCATTGAATAATTGCCTGGCTTTCCTGCAGAGATTATGTTCACTAGTGCTAACATTATTTTTTTCCCTAATGTTCTAGTGTACGAACAGCTCAAGTGAATTAATTTTCTAAGGCAGAAGGTCAAAGGAAAATAACTGATAAGCGTTGTGCCTGCTATAGAATATCACTTTACAATATTCTCGCCTCCTCATTTGTCAGCTAGAGAATAAGAGATAATATAATAAAAGTATATAAACATATTTTTCATCACGCCATATTTAGTTTTAGTTGTCCCAAGTGCTATTTTTTCTTGTGGCTGTTGGTAGGAAGAGGATCAGTGAAGTCAGCCAAAAATGTCAAATAAAAAAAAAAGTTAAAAAAGAAAAAAAAAGAAAAAAAG
>WUAM01000071.1:22802917-22838006 GCA_024336885.1 Actenoides hombroni
GTGCCGGGGGGTACCGCGGCGGCTGCTCGCCGTGCCCGGGCGCAGCGGGTGAAGAAGGTAGAAGACGGCGGTAGCCGTTCTCCTGGCAGCCGTTAAACCTTCTGACCGGCGAATTATCCCCCGGGCAGGCGGGGCCGGGACGGCTGCCTGCGGGCTGTCCCCTGCGCGGCCGGGCCTGCGGCCCCTTCGCGGGAGTTGCTTAATGGGCCTGGCCTGGGCTGGAGGTGCGAACGCCGGCCTGAAGTGACCGGCTCGCTGCCCAGGTGGATAGGACCCCTCAGACTCGGGGGTCCGGAGCAGACCGTCCGGGAGAGCCACCTCGCCTGGTGCCCAGAGAAGGTCGTGGTTAGCTTTTGACATTGCCTTACAGAAGACAGATGTTTTCTCATCATTTCATCACTTTTGCCATCTCCCGTTGAAGTAAATCTCTTTCTTGCCCCCCACTACACTGCATTGCTCCTGATGCGTGTGTACCATGTCAGAAGTTGTGAATCGCATGTAGCAGAAGGCTCTTCAGAGCGTGAGGAGCGCTGGGGAGCACTTGCAGGACAGACCTTCTAATTAGAAGATAGTTAAGTGAGTTAAGTGATTTGAAAATGTATATGGTGATAATTTAGTTGTTAACTTTTTGTGCAGTGCCAGACATTGCATGGTTGCCTTGCAAATCATATATAATGCTCTCACATAGTATCTGAAAAAGCTTGGGTTGAAGCTGTGTGCTTGAGGAGGGGAAGTGCAGCTGAGACTTTGTGGTGGTGCCAAGCTTCTTGTAGCTTTCAGTGTGGTGTTACAGTTTTGAATATGCATTCCTAAGAGATGAAGCCTCAGAAGTAGTGTTGGTTCAATATGTTAACCATTCCCGTAGGAGTGGAAACCCTCAGTAAAATAGAAGGCTTAAGAGAGACATCATCTCCTGTGTCTGCAGACAGCCTCCCAGTCCAGAAGAAGGAAGTGATGTGTTCTTTAGAGATGCTAATTTTCATTTTCATGAAAGGTGACCATAGTAAATACGTTTGCTGTGCCTGAGCATTGTGAACCTGGGCTGTCTAGGGCACTGAAGAATCTTTACATGCGTGTTGGTAACCTTGCTCCTTTCCCCTGCTGCTCTGTTTGTGGCATGTCAGAGGGTTTCGGAGCCAAGGAGTGGAGACTTGGAAGCTGGGAGAAAACAAACAGGAACAATGAATGTAAGGTGAGAAACGAGGGGGGAAGCTACTGCATCATGATAGTTCAGGACCTTGTGTTACTTGTTACAAACACTCGCCAGCCTCTGCCCACCCAGGTGCCCTCTGCTGTGGTCAAGGTTTTGGCCTTGTAGTAAAAATCTGGTCCCTTGAATGACTTGCAGATGCAGTGGTTGTATAAAAGCAGTAAGGAATTCCCTTGCATAGCAAAGTCCTGTTACATTTTGATAAGCCTTCATAACTAAATATCATATATTTGTGAAATGACATATTAAATAAATGGAACTCAGGTAAATGCAGGTTTATGTTCTGAAACTGGTTTATGCCAGGATAAAATTTGACTTTTATTTAATCATCAGTGTTTCTAGGAAAAAAAAAAACAAGTAAGATCTAATGGATGTTTACATCAATGTTGCTATGTGGGATAGTTGATAATTCTTAATTAAGTTGAAGTTTTTTGTATGTGAAGAATTAAGAGGAGCAGAGTTTTGTTAGAGGGAGGTAGTGTAAAAGAGTATAAAATGGGGAAATAATTTCTGTGGGAAATTATTAATAGACAGAAACTTGGACTGATCTCGCTTGGTGTTTTATTGATGGCCATGGTGCACTAAACAGGATGCAGTAATGATGTTTGCTGATGACCCAAAGCTGGGCAACGTTTGTAGGGCGAAAGAGGACTGCGAGATTCTACAGAAAAAATGGAGTGACATTGAGTGTCAGAGTAAATAATGCTTACGGGCTGAAATTGAGCACGCAAAATCTGGGGCTGGTACCGAGCAACAAGGAGTTTGGGAACAGGAAAAGAAGAGAAAATTGAATGCAGTAAAAGATCACAGGATGTGAGCAATCACTTTATGACAAAGAAAAGAGAAATTGTGATACTTGGCGTGCAGCAGAAGTGCTCATTTAAAAAGACACCAAAGTCTGAACTTTCTTGTATACAGTCCCACATTTGGCTCTTGCAGCTTTGTACATCGACTCTGGTTATACATTAAAAAAACTTCAGGAAGTATAAAACTTCAGGAAGAGCCGAGAGCTGTTGGGGTATTAGGTGGACAGTTAAGAGTTTAACCTGTTCTCTAGGCCAGCTAAACCTCAGAAGAGACATAACAGTTTAAAAGCCCCCATTAGGCACAGTTTTCCCGAGGAGTTTGTGTTTGTATCCAGTGCTGTATATTGAAAAGGCTCCTGTAAATTCTGGGAATTCCTGTGATCGCCTGGTGGGCAAAGTCTCCAGGGACAGGGGAGACTCTCAGCTGAAAGAGTGATATATTTGTGACTCCATGCTTTCTTTCCTGGAGGCTAAATGCATTAGCCAAGCTCCACTGCTGAGCCATCCGGAGGAGGGAAAACAATAAATCTGGAGCACCTCCTTTTTGCTTGAGGGAGGTGTGTTGCAGTGCCAGTGTCAGCCTTGATGGAGATACCTGTTCCCTGTAAGTCAGGAAGCTGGGTAAGAAGCCAGACACTGTGGTTGCCCTCTTTTGCCCCAAGGCGTGTTCATGATTGCAAATAACAGTGAGAACTGTCTGTGTAGACGAAATCCTGTATTCTTAGGAGAACTCTACTACCTCTCTGAACTGCCAGTGGAAAGTTACATGGGATCAGAACTTTCGTTTTGCCTCTTGAAACTTTTCCTGATTGATGGAAGATGCTGTGGTGTGGCATTGCGTCTTCTGCGCAGTTACCTGTAGTATCTTAGCAAGCCTGGATGTATTTAACTTCCCTTTTGGCTTTCCATCAGCAAAAGTGAATTGCTGCATCTTCAGAGAGCTTCCTTGGGATCTGCTGAAGCTGAGGAGGAAGAGGGATGGATGCTCTGGTTTGGCTCCCCTTGTGCCCACATGGCCATAAATAAGAGTTAGCAAAAGCCGTCACCAGCTGGCAGTTTCAAGTTTAAAAACAATGTCAGGGCTTTTTTTTCTGAAGTTCCAGGTGGCTAAGCTGTCGATCAAAATCGTTGTTATACATGAATGTGGCACTGAATCCATGTTTAACAAGTCTCTTGATGGACAGGTTTTTGTAAAGAGAGTGATTGGGATGGGAACTCTGCCGTTCCTGTAGTGCTGGCAGTTACTCATGTAGGACCCTACCTAGTGCGTGGGCAGGAGGAACTCCTTTTCCCTCAGCTCTCAAGTTCTTTTGTGCCTGATTACAATTACGGTTTGCAATAATGTATGCCAGTTTTCACCAAAAGTGTGTTACTTTGGTAAATATTTCTCTGTATTGAGATTACTTCTCTGTTTACTGAATTGTTCCCTCTTATCTGGGGTTATGAAAATGGCTGCACTGTGCGATTGCTGAAATTCTGACTTCATCCTGAAAAATACTTCTCATATTTCACTTTTCCAGTTGAGAAATGTTTTCTGGCATCTCTACAGGAAAAGAGATCTGTGAACCTCTGTGGCTGACTTGAAACTGAGGGCTGTGTTTACTTGCTTCTGAATTACATAATCTTCAGTTGTTGCTCAAAGGAGGGGAGAAAAACAGTTTATTGTTACTGTAAAGCAAGCCTTTCTTCCATCTGATATCGGTTTCATTTCTTCACCTCTTCTCTGTGGTTTCACATTCCTTGCTGTCCCATCCCACATTTCCTCCTCCTCTGTCTCCTAGTAGACAAAGCTATTTGTAAAACCTGTTTTCTTTGCAGCTGTGGTTGGTTCTGCTCTCAAATGACTAATTGCATCCTCAGAAAATTGAGAAAAATACAATAGCCATATTCTTTAACCCAATATCCAATTTATTTAAGAGAAATATCTGTAATGTTTCTTGTATCTGTCTTTTTCACCCTTTTTAAAATTATTTTGCAGGGTATGGGTATCTCCTGATTGAGGAGAGTCAAAATACTGATTGCAAGTGAATCCTCCTCAGCCAGCCTGTTGGATGTCTCTGGGAACATAAGAAGTCATGGCAGAAAATGATGCAATGCCAACCTTACCAAAAAAGTGTGGCCCATATATTTCATCTGTAACCAGTCGTGGCATGAATTTGGTAATTCGTGGTATAGTGCTGTTTTTTATTGGCGTATTCCTCGCATTAGTATTAAACTTGCTTCAGATCCAGAGAAATGTTACCCTCTTCCCCCCTGATGTGATCACAAGCATCTTCTCCTCAGCTTGGTGGGTACCACCTTGCTGTGGCACAGCGTCAGGTAAGTTGAGTCATGTACGTATGCCTGGCGTGGACATGAAAGGGTGGATAGGTAGTTACATAGTTACAAAAAACTTTATGAATGGTGTGGAAAATAAGAATTTATCTTCCAGCATCACTGCCCTTTTCAGGCTATTACTATCCTGATGTCCCCATGTATACACAAATATCCATGTGTCTGGAAATTGTTGTTCTGCTGTAATATTGTTAGCAGAGCTTTTTCTGCTGGGCTAGAGTACAAGTTTAACAGACTCTAGAAGGTGGTGGCACTTGTAAGCTTGAGGCTGGATTATGGGAGTGTGCTTTACAGGCAGCCCTCGAAAACACCCTGGGAAGTTGTGCAGCTCACAGTACCTTGTTTTGAAGATAGCAAACCACCCTGAGTAATGCTCCCTTTTGTGGCCCATTTGTTCCTCATTCCAGTTTGAGGTATTGCTTTAGCTCCATGAAGCTGGGAGGCCTGACTGTCCGTGGACTGAGTTGAGGCCAGGCACACAGTTTGCATTTGTGGAGGTGTGTTGCAGAACAGAGAACCTTCATTAGATTCATGTATCAAGTCAGATGATGTGAATGTGCTCCATTTCCCATGACTACATAGGGAGTTGGGGCTTTTGCATGTTTAGCTAAAGTGAGATATCTGCTGCAGGTAATAAATACCCCTTTTTCCTCTTCTCTCATCTTCAAGTATCAAGGCGTGTTCCATGTTACAAGCCTGATGGAATTTGGCTTTCTCCTTGGCTCTGAAGATTGCTGATCCCATGGGTCAGTTTTATGCTTTACTAAGGGAATGGCCTTAGCAGCCAGTGGTGGAGGATTCTTCTTTATCGAACCTTTACAGTAAAAGTGATGTCTTCCTAGAGGACAATTTTAGTAAGATTGAGAAGCTCAAATTTCTGGGTACTAATATGAGTCAATAAATAAGCTTTTGAGTTGGCATTGATGTTTTGCTAATGATAGAATTTAAGTCTATTTTTTTTCCTAGTTGTCTGATAGCTATCTTTATGATACCTTGTTGAAATACTACACTCCAGATGTCACAGAGGAGCTTGATTTGACAGGACACCCTCCCGATAACTCTCTGAATGTGTTTTTGTTCTCCTGTGGAAATGCATTTGGCATGTTACGGTGGCAGTTGCATACCTGCTTTATCTGCTAGTTGTCTTAGTCCTCCTTCTGTTGTATTGCTGAGATTGTTGATCAGTTTTTGGTTTGTATCCTGCATCTGCTGCGTTTTTATTAATTTTTTTTTATACTTTAAACAGATTGTCTTGAAAAACACGTCTGGTAAAGGTTTAATCCTTTATATATGGAATAGTGGGGGTTGAAATGGCAAAATCCTAACTTGCTGCAGCAATGCATAAGGTTTGCAGTGTTCACTGGAATATTTGCACTGTTAAAGTGCTTGCAGCAGGTTGCACCTTATCCTCTTGGGCAGTCTGAGAACACACTTTGCAGCTGTGTCTGGGGAGGTCATGAAGGGTAGATCTTGCCATTGTCTGAGAAGAAACTTGGGGGCCTTTCTGGTTCTGGTGGGTTGGTGGTTTTGACTGGTATGGCTTGTAAAATGTAGTCAGTTGCCTGCTTGGCATTTGCAGTACTTGATTCTAAGCCATCTGATTTAAAGATATTACTGCCTTAATTGGCTTTTCCCAGCAGGAGTGACCCTGGTTCAGATGTTCAAGTTCTTTCTTTTTTTCATTATCAGTCTTCTCCATGTTCTTTTTTTCCTCTACTCTGCTAGTGTACATACAGGGAACCTCTGTAGTAAATGCTGATAATTCACCCATTTTCTTACCACTTGTACTTGCACAGTCTTCCTGGAATTGACATGAGCATTTCTCTGCAGCATGGTTTATAATTATGAACAGAATAAAGGTATTTTGCATATTTATAATCAGTGGTGCTTTCAGAGAAGTCCTTTCATCCGTCACTGTTATTAGTCATCAGTTTGGCCCAATGCCTTTGGCAAGAAAATTGCTCGGGGATTTTTTTTATTTTTTTTTCCTCTCTGGCTTTCCTCGTGATTTATTTTCCTGAATTCTGGAGATCAGTTTCCTCTCTGGCAGCATAAAGGGCATTTGCCATAATGTACAGCCAACAGCACGCCAGACCGAGGGCACTGCAGTCTGTACTGATGACTCAGGCTCTGCCCCCCTCCTGCAGCACCAGTTTAACGTTAATGCTCCAGCGTTATTCCTCAGTGATGCTGGGAACAGTCTTTTTAGCTGCAGTAGAGAACACATTTATGAAGAAATGCTCAGAGAGCACAGCGGTTCCCTGGGGCTGAAAGTCCTGTTTTTAGCTCTGTATTCAGCAGCTGCTGTTGGCTCTTGGCTTTCCCTCTTCTGTGTGAGCCTTTATAGCAGCATTGGAGAAGAGAAAAACATTATCCAAACAAAAACTGCTTGTAACAACAACAAAAGACACCAAATATTGATGATGTAAATCCCACTCTGCCCTTGCTGTGGTTTGTTTGTTTTGCAGTTATTTAAACATGTCTGTTTTCTGCGTGGGATTTTAAAAAGTGCCAGCCTGCAAGCTCTGACTGCTCTTTCTGAACTGCAGTGTGAGGCTGCAGAGTTTGGTAGGGTGCAGAGCTCTTTCATGCTCCTCCCCTCGTTGAAATTGTCTCTGGCTACTTTTGCCCGATCACTGCTGCAGTGGTTGAATGTGCTGCTGAAGTTTTACAGAGCTTTTTTTAAATAATGAAATTATTTGAAATTCCTCTTCGTGTACAATGCATGTTTTGTAATTTTTATCCTTAAAAGATCTGTTTTACTAGTGACAATAGTTGTCAAAGTCTAGATAGTCTTTATTTTATTTAAATATTGCCAGTGCTTTAACTTCTGGGCCTTTTTTCTTTCCTGTCTCCACAGCTGTGATCGGGTTATTGTACCCATGCATGGACAGACATCTGGGAGAGCCACATAAATTTAAGAGAGAATGGTCCAGTGTAATGCGATGTGTCGCAGTCTTTGTGGGAATCAATCATGCCAGCGCTGTATCCTATATTCTAATGAAACTGGTGATAATAAAGGGGTTTCCACTAAAACAAAGCTCGTATAGTCAGTGGTGGTGAATCCTTAAGGATATAACATGAGGCATTTTTTGCTAGGGAAATGCAGAATATGTGTTAGTGTTAAGCTGTCATAGCAGTATTGGAGGTGGTAAGTCTCACATGGTTTTTGTTCTGAAAAAATCTTTTTATTAGAAGTGTCTCAATATTGAGCTTTGTCTTACTTACAGTCTCTGTTTTCTTTGAATAATTAAAGTAAGCATGGGGAAATACTTATGTGGTAGGTATTACAGAAAAGTGCTTCAAGACATTCCAAGGATTGATGGCCATTTAACACCATAGTAAGAGATTGAAGCCCAATCTTGACATTGTCAGTGAAGCACTTGCACTTTGCAAAGAACAGAGAAGACTTAGGACCAGGCAATACTCAGGACTACACAAAGCAAATAAGCATTGTTACCTCTTTCTGCAAGGGATGCCTTGATGCTGAGACAGTTATTACCATTCCTGTGGTCATTCAGTAAGAGCAATTAGAAGTCAGTCAGCATGTTGCAGTACATTATACTCCTAATTGTGTAGCTATTCAGATACATCCTTGCACAAGTGTGCTCGAAACTGGTGTCCCTGCCCTCTGAAGCAGCTGGGGACATGCTGGGTGACAGGGTGCTTTTCACATGGACAGACACACCTTACTTGAGTGCTGTGAGTCTTTGTGGTTTTGTGTAGCCATGCTTAGTGTCTCCTCCCTCAGGTGAAACCAGGTCTGTGAACACTGGGTTCTTGTAAACTAATTGGAAAGTTGACCATCTTTGGAGCTTTCATCTCCTTCAGTGTTTGCTCCCAGCACAGTTTGCAGAAACCATGCTAAGAAATTCCAATTGCATGCTACTGAGTCTCCTCATTTCCAGGAAAAGAGGGCAAATTAAATGAAAGATGTGAGAGCTGGCTGGATTCTTACTGAGGTGGCTTGGCCCTTGGATGAGTTTTGTTGTTGTTTGGTGGTGTTCTCACCAGCCATCCTATCCAGTTTGGCCGGATGAACTGGAGCTGCCAAGGATCAGAGTCATTCCCACTGTCCCTCACAAACCTTGCTCTTCGTGCCAAGTATGCATTAATCTGGTCCTGTGGTTCTCACTGACCTGGACAGTACCTGTTGTGTAAGCACACAGAGCTTTGATGCTTCTAAGAAACGCAGGAGAACTGACAATTTCTCTCTGCATGGGTCAGATTATTTACAGTAGAGTTTATTGCAGCTTTCTAACAGCTGTTACACACATTCCAGGACATCACTAATGTGCTGTCTGTATTTCCTCCTTGGGAGCTCTCCAGACTGCTTTCTTTTCAGTTTATTACCAGTTCAGCATATTGCTGTATTTGGTGTGGGTTTTGGGTTTGTTTGACAATTTTTTTTTAATGCTATTGATTTTTTTTTTTAACCTGTAATTATTTACTTCAGTTAGTTGAACTTCTTTCTCATTTCCTCTAGGTCTCTCTCCAGGTCTTTGTGAGAAAATAGGGCAGTGTTTTTATGTTGTCCTCCCATAAATATGCTTTCAGGCTTATGAAACTTGGCAGCCTCCTTCTTAATAATCTGTTTTGGACAGGAGTAGTGAGGATGAGTTATCATTTCCAAAACATTTTGAAGACTGTAAAACACTACAAAGATATCTGGAGTGACTTCATGATTTTATCGTAGAGTTGACAAAACTAATTCTTAATTTTGATTTACATTAATACTTTCACAGTAATATTATCTACATTTCATTCTATAGAAAACATCAACATTTTAAATGTTTAGCTGACTGCATGCTAGCATGTAGGTGAAACAAAATTGCAATTAAGAGTAATATCTTTTTTTCAGTAAATCCCTGTCATTTGGAGGAATCTAATGCTAGGTTTAAAATTTCATGCTTAGTGTGGTAAAGGACCACATAAGGATGAGATATCCTTACTCTGAACAGTAGCATGTGCATTGTATAAAACACCTCCATTGTCTGGTAGCTCTATAGGCTCTTTGCCCTTGTACAGTGCTAAGCCCCTAAAAATGTGAATAAGCATCATAAGATTTTAGCTTCCTGATACATTGGCAACACCTGGAAGGCTTATTTCCTTATACCTGATAGGTTTTTGATAGCTGAAATAATAATTGCTGCAGGGTTTTTATGGCATTTTTTTCTGTTGTGCCAAAATAAGATAGAATGAAGAAAACTGTTTTACACTTGTATATGATGTTGGCAAGCTTATTCTTAACAATCGACCCAGAAAGTGGATTTTGCCAACAATATCCAGTTGTCTCTCACATTAGCAGCCCTGTCAATTGGACTGTGGTGGACATTTGATAGATCACGAAGTGGTTTTGGCCTTGGAGTAGGAATTGCTTTCCTGGCCACATTGGTGTCACAACTTCTGGTCTACAATGGAGTTTATCAGTAAGTATTTCCTCCTTGAAGGTTGAATGTTAGTCTCCTGAAACTATAACATAAAATCAGAATAACTGAAAGAGTAGATTTTGACATGATTTACAAAGCTGCCAGCGCTTAATGTTGAGCACAACAGAAATTGGACTGTTTATGAAAGCTTTTGTGTGTTTTACCTGGAAGTTGCTTATTTCAATAAAATTGCTGTCTTACCAACAATGTAACATGCTTTTTTTAGTTGAACAAATGGGATTATAATCAATAAGAAGGCCCCTTTGTTATTTGCTGCAGGTAATTAAATTTCTGTAGTTTGTGTCTTTTTGAGTTACTGTCCTAATATTTAAAGTTGTGGGTTTGTCAGTGTGATTGGAGGTCTCTGTGTATTGAACAATGCTGAGCTCAAAAATGTGTCTTCTTTTCCAGATACACGTCTCCAGATTTCCTTTATGTTCGTTCCTGGTTGCCATGTATATTTTTTGCTGGTGGAATCACTATGGGCAATATCGGCAGGCAGCTGGCAATGGTAGGTTTGGAGGGGGGAGCCCATCGCCTTCGAGTCAGAGTTGTAGTGTACATATCATTCTTTCCTTCCTATATACCAACCAGCTATTTGACTTGCAGATGTAGACTAAGGTAGAAATCATAAATCATTGCTTTTTGGTCTAGGTAGTGAACTTCTAGAACAGTTATTAAGAGCATAGCCTATGACTTTGCTTCGTATGGTCTCAGCTGCATACTTTTAGCTCTTTCGGGACCAGGAGCTAAATAAAAGCTCCCATGCTTGGGGAGAAGTTAGGCTGTCCTCTAAGTCTGTACTGCTCTTTCTGCTGCTCAAGGAAACAGAAACTGAAGCCAACAGTGTGTGCACAAAATTTAGGGAGACCCAATTTACCTGGGTGAAGTGTGAGCTAAGCGATTTTAACACTCATTTTGTAGAAAAACCCCCATTATAGCAGTCTTTTTCATTAATTACATAAATTAATGTTACTAATTTTTTCAACTTCTGTTTTTCAGTATGAATGCAAAGTCATTGCAGAGAAGTCTCATGAGGACTGAGGAGAAACAATATGCACCTTTTAAACAGGAAAATACCTGACAAATGACTGTTGGAGGAGCATAAGTAACACTTGACTATGAAATTGCCAAAATGCAATTTTCCCCCCTGAGTGGTACACTTTACTGCAATCTGTGATTGCTGCTTCTATAGAAACCTTGATGTCTGATTTTGATTACTGTGAAGTTACAATAGTATGCAATACATTTGACAATATAGGTTCAATCATAGGATTCTTTTTTCCAAATCTAAACTGAGTTTACCATAAATTCTTGTCTGTCCGTAATGTTGCAGTGCCAAACTGAACCTTTGCACTACATTTCTGTAGCTGAAACTTCTGCTTCACTTTGTCAAAAGTTTTGAGGAATTTCTTCTTAATAACTCAGTGAAAGACAGGGCCTTCAAATTTAGGAATGAAGATCTTCTCTTTCCATGATGGTAGCCCATAATATCTTTATGAAAATTCATGGATTACAGGTGAGCTTTGATGCAATAAGATTTCTGCCTATTAACACACTGTATGATTCTTCTTACATCACAGGTGAGGAAACTTAATATGGATTGTATGGGCTCTTGCTGTAGCATTTCATTTGTCTGTGGTATTTGCCCAGTATCACAGAATAGAGAAATGGAAGCTGAGGCTGGAAATTATTTGATGTTTTTCCCCCTGGTGCAACCAGTATACATGTTTATGTGTAAATTTTTGATGCTGGTCCACGTATATGGACAGGTTCTGAAACTACGTGTATTGAGTAACCAGATACAATTCGGCTCATTCCTGTACAGTCCCTTAAACTGACTTGTGTTCATCCCTAATACATAAAAAAAAGAATAATTTCAGGGAGTTTTTATTGCAAAACTTCATTCTGCTGAACTATATCAGCCACTACCATATAGTGTCATAAGCCCCTCCATTACAAATGTTACTGTTGATAGTTCTTGTCTACTACCTGCTCTGTTCGCAGGGATCAGCAGGAGGAGACAAGGCCTGTATTTTAGGTACAGATGTAGCCCTTATTGCTGTGACTATGGTCCAGGCAACCATAAATGCATTTGTTCTTACAGCAATTTACTGAGGTAGAGAAATGCTGTTACCTGTATTTCACAGGTGCCTGTGCACAGGAAGTCTCATAGAACAGAGAGTTGAAATAGGTCATATGCTAATCAGTTGCCTTCTTAAGAAGGATTTTAGTGTGTGACCCATGTTTGAGGACATAACGTGGGATTTCCTCTTGGCTTTGCAGCTCCCTTTTAAGACCGTGAGATAAAAGAACTTGTGCAAAAGGGCAGAAAGAAGACTTCAAGAGGATACTGCTAACCTGTGCCAGCAGTGAAATTGGCATGGGGTATCTCTGCATTGTTCTCCCCCTTCTGTCTCTGTGTTGATGTTTTAATGTATTTGTTTTTCTCTTTTTTTTGTTGTTGTTTTTTTTATTGGGTTGGTGGTTGTTGTTGTCTTGAAGTACTAAAATCTTCCGTGAAAGGTTTATAAGACATATTACAGTCACCCAGGGGGGGCAGGAGTTGGTCCAAAGAACAAATAGATGTAGACAAGTTTTTATTAATAAGTGTGTGTATGCAGTGTACACAAAACTTGAAATAGGCAACTCTTTTTCAGTCTTCAAGGCTTACCTTTAAGTCTGAAAAGTATGCAATGGAGTGCTTCCAAAAGCGTTGTAATGAACGAGGTGGTCACAGAAGGAAAATGAATTGGGGAAATGTAAAAATAGCGAAAAAACAAATGATGTATAAAGAGCTTGGTTCTGCAGCTCCACAGAGTTTCATTAGCTTGTCACGGTTCCATGACAATTCAGCACCTGAAGCACACTTTCATTGGGTAGTGTTTCAGGAAAGCACTTACAGATGTGCTTTGCGTTAAGCAGAGGTAGAACATGTTTAAGTAGATTCTTGACTAGAGATTTTCTTTTAATCAGGCTATATGGCAATAAGAAGCATTTTATTAATAAAACCAAGAAACTGTTAGAGCATGAACTAAGGGTGAGTTTCTTCAGGCAGGCTCTGCCATTTCACTGAAGAAGCTTTTGGGTCCCTTTCCGTACAGTATTTCACCTCATCCACCTTCTTTACTTAAATCAATTCAGCTTGGTGGGCAGCGTGCTGAGTCCCTCTTGAATTATCAGGGCATGAATGGCATAAAAATTCAGATGTTTCTTATCCTAACTGTAGGGAATAACATGTTACCTCAGTAGCCAGTGTGCTGACTTGGTAATTAATTCAGTATCATCACGACCAATAAGTGTGTACAACTGGAGAGGAGTAGTTGTTGTTATTCACTGGGTAGAACTGCTTTTACCTGCCAGTCTAAATATTGACACAGAAGCCTTGTGTATGTTAAATTGTACAGTATGTGAGAAGTGGTTATTGTGCATCTGTGGCACCTGCTCTGCAACACTTTGCACTCAGATTCCTCTAAACCTGATTAGCCTGTGCTGTCCTCTAACTCCTTTTAAATTTCATTTTGGAAATTTTGAGCATGTGGTGCAAAGGCAGCAATCATCCAAAATAAATTTGGGTGGAGTCCTTTATTATATGTGGTTTACTATTTTTATTCTTATTTAACTAAAGCCCGTACAGGATTCGCATCTTGGATGCCGTGGTTTTTTTTCCAAACTGCATTGTAATTTTATGGCTGATGTGTTCAAACCCTCGGAAAGGTTCACGATGAGAATGGTGACACGGCCTTAACTGTAGTGGTGTGAACATGCTGCTACTGCACAGCGTGTAATTACAACATTAGACTGTCTTAAATGTTACCCAATAGAGAATGAATAAGGTATATTTTAGATACAACTTTATAAGCACTATAACCTCTTCACTAATTAAGCGTTGTAAGGTCTATGCTGTTTAAACTGGCAAATCGCAGTTAAAAGCAAAACGTGCATTAAATACAGTTACAACCTTGCTTGATAGGTTTCTTCTTTCTTTAAGAAGTTATGCTGATTTTTTTAAAATAGACTGAGTTGCCTTCTATCAGCAATCTCGTAATAATTTTGACCAGTGAGCTGGCATATTGGTTGCACATAACATCTGTCTGGTAATACTAAAAAAGAAGCTGGCGAGATGAAATCGGCAGTGATTCTATCATAATTAGCATCCCGAGCAGCCTTTGAAAATTTGCCCTTTTGAATCTGCAATGGGAATATTTGAGCTGGGGGAAAATAAACCAGATAACTTCAGTCTCCGTACAGAAAATAGAGATTTAGATATAAATAGCCACTATGAATATGAAAAAAAACCCAACTGTGAATGGCAGGGAATCCGTTAATATATTTGTATTTATTAATGTTCCGGTCTGGATATGAACTGAATGTTTTTCTGGTATTCACAGACTCCATTCACACAGCCCATTACTCTGTCTCAAAAACAGATGTAACAGAGTTTTAGAAATGTGTAATGAAAAAGCCACTAGGCAGAGGTGAAGAAAGGGTGGGAAGAGAAGTTCATCGGTGTTTGAGATGCAGTGCCCACAGCAGGACAGCACCACAAGTGAGAGTTGGAAAGAGTGTAGGGAATGAATGGAATATACCCATGTTTGTGTTGGCAGCTCGTGACCCAAAAAGCCTCACTCTGCTGTCAAAACTCAGAGTCCTGTGTGTGCCAAGTGTCTGACCGGGCAAATTACAGACAAGGATAGAAATAACCATAATTTTACCCAGTCATACCACTAAGATCAGTCAGAAGCACAAAGGCAAATGTGTTTTGCTGGAAACCTAACCTCTCTCATCTGTAGCCTCTCCATGAGAGCATTGCCCGGAGGAAGGGGAAGACCAGGTGCTTCCTCCCTAAGGTCAGCCTGAGGGTGTTGGATAGAGAGTTGCCCATTTTGGAGAGAATATTCCTATGGCCAGGCTCTTGTGAAATGCACCATGTGCCATTCCTTATAATGTGTCTGCTGTAAGAAGCAAGGAGAGTAAACAAACTTCTCCTCTGTAGTGTCTGTACTTCCCTTCTGCCATCTGGCTGGGAGCTGCTGTGGGGACCTGTGGGCATACACCAGCCTTCCTGTTTTATCTTTCCCAGCATGTAAGGAAGGGACATAATTTTACCAACTATTTTGCATATGCTTTTTACATCTTGGAGCAGTGTTACCAATAATTCCTAATGGTAATGGATGAATATAACCTGTGGAAGTGATGTTAAATAGCAAATACAATGCTTATAAAAGCACACACACAGCTGGGCAGAGGGAACACGTGTCTCGCCGTG
Organism: Actenoides hombroni; assembly: GCA_024336885.1. NCBI lineage: Eukaryota > Metazoa > Chordata > Aves > Coraciiformes > Alcedinidae > Actenoides > Actenoides hombroni. Next base: position 22,817,966 of record WUAM01000071.1, read on the forward strand.
GGAATAGCTATCTAATGCTGTTAGTTTTGATGCCAGTACTAAATGCAAAGCATGAGTAATTTTGCAGCTTAATGTTCAGTACTAAACAGTAAATGAAAGGTCAGTCCAACATGTTAACTGTCATGGAGTAGTAAACACTCTTTTAATTGCTTCATGCAGCCAGATTGGATTTTTGGTGTGTTTGTTGTCATGTTTTGAGCAGCATGGTCCAGAGCATTGTCCTGATTACCTCCCCCGATCAAATGACAAAGCCTCAAATTAAAGGATAAACTTTATGTCTGGGGTTTTCAGGCAGCATATTGGGAGCTTGTGCTTTGAATGCTTAAAAGCCATTCTGGGGAAAAGTTAGGGATTATTTCTAGATCTGATTGGAGCTAAAATCCAGATTGAAATGTAGTTTTGCAGTTTCTTGAGGTTTTCATTTCTTGCTCTTCATTTCTGAATCACGTGAATTTAGCAGCTCCTGTTGTGCTTTTGCACTTAATGTTGTTTTTCAGCCTGCACTGCACTATAGCAGATAGGAAAAAACTTACACAAATAAGAAAGAATATAAAGAGAAAGGGCTGCCACTAAATTTCCACAGGCCAAGCTGGTTGAAAGGTCAGTGGCATCCAGCGTGCCATGTGCATCAGTGTCGGATGCACAACCTGCAGTGTCCCCAGATCAAAGTTCATAGGATTCACTTTCTGTAGTGGCAGCAGTTCTGCCTTGATGTTTGCACTTAAAAACCTCTGTGTGGGCAGTGACCTGCTGTACTGCAGTTAGGCAGGGGTACGTGCATGTGTTGCAGAGCATTCACAACGGCAAGTCAACAGCTGTAGCTGTAAAGTCTGCTCTTTATTAATTTGTTGGTAAAAATCCTGAAATTATGGCTTTTAAGCAAATACAGCAAAATATTTGTTGAAATCTGTATTCATAAATATGTTGCTGTCTGAATTCACAACGTCATTTTGCTATTTTCTCTGATTAGTTCAATGTATGCCTTGCATTACGTGATATAAACCTACATTTGAGATATTTAATACTTTTCTGGTAATCAAACCTCAAGGCAAGGTGTGTTTCATGCAATTATTCAGGAAAAATATGTGAACTAAAAAGAAACAGAAGCATAAGGTTGCAACTTAATGGATAGAAATTAAGCAAGGAGAAGCTCCAGCATTTTGCATGATGTTGCAAGAAAGAAAAGGGAAATAAATGGTGGTTCTGATTTCATCCTGCTTTTCAAAACAGGAGTGGAAGGGGAGTCTTAAGATGCAGGGCATTTGTATTGGCTTGTTCTGATCTTCAGCAGTTCTCCAAAGGCACCTCTCTATTGGCCATGATCACCAGAGCATGTTTAGGCTCATCTGTTTTCCTCTAATCTAGATGTGCCTGTTGTGTCCTCTGTGACTAGAGATGCCCAGGGTAAGTCTGGCCATGCCACCAGAGAATCTGTAGGAGAATGGCTTTGGCAACTTCTTGCTGAGATTGACAATCCTTTTGACCTTTGTGAGAAACTGGTGATCTGGCCATGGTGCTTTGGTTGGTAAAGGTGAGGGGTGTGACTACATGGTGTTTGGGCTGGGGGTGAAAGTTCCTCTAAGGACATTAAGTGCATATGTCAATTATAGGTTCTAACAAAAAACAAAGTTGCCCTGCTCTGCAGATGGTCACTTTTGTCTCAAGTGGTGAGACCTGCCATCAGTGTGCCAGAGAGGGAAGGATATGCTTTTTGGCTCCTCCTTACACTTCCTTTGCATAACTACATAGGAACTGAAATAAGGACAGTTAATCCTGTTCTTGGAACCAGGACTACATATAGGCTGGGTTAGCACTGAAAGACTCCACTGTTTTCTTTTTAAAAACAAATGCTTGTTCTGTGCTGCATGTCAAGAGCAATCATTGCTGAATGAACTGACATGCAAAGCCAAGTTCTCAGCTGAACTGGCTTAGCTCCATCCATCTCAGTGGATGTACAGCGTTTCGTGCTGGTCGGGAATTTGGTCCACTGTGTTTGAAAGGGATGAAATTGTTTAGACCTCACTTCTTTTCTAATGTGATAGAGGTCAAAAAAGAGTTCTACATTGTGCAACAAGCAAGAGCAGCACACTGTGGACTCTGCCTTTCCTCTTTCCCCATTGATGGAAACTCTGATAATTCGCTGTGATTTACAGTGTGCACTTTTCATATGGTATATCATCTCTTCAGGAGGACTGACTTACAAGAATCAGATCTGGCAGATCAGACTAAATAATGATGTGAATACAGAATGTTGGCCACTTGGTGAGCTTGATGTCATAAATGTTTGCCACGCTCTTAGTTGTTTGGGGTTTTTTGTCCAGTGTTTCACTTGTAGGATATTCAGCTGAGGATTTGTGTTGGACCTATTCCTGTTCTGATTAAACTGGAGAGGAAGAGAGAAATAATACTGCTTTGTGTTTCTTCAGACCTGTCTTACCAACCAGTCTCCTCAAATCAGTGTAACATGCAAAAATGCAACTGGAGTAGTGGCTTGAAGATGAATTGAAAGAACCTGAAGACTGTAGTTTCAAGGACGTGAATTGATGCAGTAATGTATCCACTGTGGTGATAAGTGGTACAAGAAATGATAGACATGTATTATTATGCAAGTAATAAATGTGGAAATGCAGTGTTAAGGAATAATGAAGTTAGTAGAAAATGAGACATGAACCCATTCCTGGAAACAATTTTTGGGGGGTTGTTCTGCAGACTTTGGTCCGTTGCACTGGTCCAGGGGATGAACTCTGGGACAGTAAAGACCAATGAGATGAGGGGTCACTTGATAAGCTGGCTAGATACAGAAGGGAGTCTGGTTTAGATGTCAGGTCAAAATACCCAGCACAAAGACAAATACCAATATTTATATAGTCCACACACACTGACTTTTGGATTTTACTTTTTTTTTTTTTTAAATGTAGATCTATAAACGAGAATCACCTTTAAGTATCAAGGGACAGACAGAGATAACACAAGTTGTATTTGCATTCAAACCTTAACCTTCATGGAAGTATACTTAAAGGCAAAAGGAAGAGTTGTTTTTTCAGATTCATATGTGCCCCTTTAAGGTGCTTTTTTGAAATTTTTGAATTTGAAATTTGGATTTCTTCGTGGAATTCGAAATCCGCTGGGTTTCATCATTCTGCATCAGCTCACTGGTAAATGAGGATGGTTGTGTTGCTCCTGCAACCTGTGGCTTGACAAATGTGTCTCTTAATCTGCTCTCAGGAAATAAAATAAACTTAGTTAAAGCAGAAGCAGTTCACCAGTCCCCTCATTTCCATCACAGCACCAATGCACAGGTCAGTGCGAAGGAAAGGCCTCTTGTCAGCAGTGTTGGCTTCACTTGCCTTCCATTGATCGTAACAGCGAGGCACCAGAGATAATCTGCCATAAGAAGGGGAGCCAGTTGCTGCCAGAAACCCCAAAACTATCTCATCAGGGAAGTTTCAAAGCTATGGGGGACAGTATGTATGTTCTGGTATCATCTGAATCAGCTTTTCCTGGAATACTAGCACTTTGATGAACTGTCAAACTTTGACAGTTGCTGATACACAAGGTCACAGTAACTAATGAAACCCAGAGAGATATGAAGTTGGTCGTGCAGCTGCTACATGGCAGATTACTAAGGGATAATACTAAGCAACCCAGAAAAGGGACCATGCACCACATCTCCTGATGTCTCTTGCACAGCTGCTGTGAGGTGCATGCTGACGTTTCGCTAAGGACATAAACAGACAACTGACACTTGTATAGACAAATCTTTGTGGGGTTTGATATCCCGCCTAATGCTGACTGCTGTTAAAGGGACTTAATGGGTAGGAAAAGCTGCTGGAAAATTGTCCTGCTTGAGCTCAAATAAATAGTGCAGAGTATCTGGTGCATGCAACGAAGATGAACATATATTCAGCACTTTGGCATCTCTTAAATTATTAAGGCCTGCTCGTTCTGCTATCTAAAATTCTTGAAAACAGGATCTTATCACCCCTTGTACTGTTTTCCTGAGACAGTTCAAAATATTGTTTCTTGTCAGCACTGTTGCATCTTACTGTTGATTAAAACAGTAACTTCCAACTTAATCTTGTGGGAAGAAAGTATTTCAGATATTAGCTTTCCTGCACTTCTTCAGTATCTTTTCATCACAATACTATTTTTAATTAAATCTGCTGACCCTTTGTTACAAATGCTAATGTAAAAAATGCTACTTCATGCCAAGGCACAATACCTATTTGTAAAAAAACCACCTGCATTTTATTCTCACAGTCAGTTAACATCTAAAACATACACCTCTAAACATTAACATATGTCCTTAGCTTTTGGGATGTCTTCATCGAGTTGATGTGCCTGAGGCCTGACGTGAGCTGTTAGGCGATGCCATCTGTGTTCCTGGAGCAGAGCGGGGCTTGGTTTCAAGAACAGAGGGTCTGGCCTGTGGTTGGACCTTGAAGGTGGCTATGAGCAGAAGGTGGAGACCCACCTGCTTTCCTTCATCCCCACCAGTTCAAAGGGACTCGCCAAGGCCCTACTCAAAGCCAAGTGATAATTGTACAGTTTTGCTTTACAGTCAACCAAGTGTTGAAGGAAAAAAAAAAAAAAAGAAGTGGTTTCTTTTCAATGCTGCCTTGTCAAAATGCCAGACGCCGCTTGTTTTTGACATTTTCAGCTACTGTTAAATAATAGTCTTGCTTCTGTCACAGCTAATGTTGACTTGAAGGCAGTTGTGCATTTCTCAACATAAATGCTAAGCAGACAGGCTGGGGTCTTGACAAATATTTTCTGGGTTTGCCCAAGGCAAGTAAGAATGAGCTTCTAGTTAATCGTTTGTTTTAAAATTCAGATTGGTGAAATAGGCAATTAAAAAAATGACAATTTTCATCAAAATTTGCAAATGAAATGTCTCTTTGCAGTCAGAGTGGGTTCAAGAAACTGCAATAGATAATTGCTATTTGGAATCAGTGAAGTATCCCGCGTTTTAGGGCCATGAGAATTGTGGCTGTTCTGCCTTAGTAAACCTTGATTGATTTGGTAAATAAGCATTTCAACTTCTCTCTTTAAAATAAATAAGCAATTTTATTGCTTTATTGCTTACCCCTGTATGGGAGGTAAACAAGCTCTCGAGCAGTAACCCCATAATATCATGAGCCCAAGTGCCATCTGTCACCGAGACTTTTGTCCCTTTATGCACAATAGCTTCTTATGGCATTAGGCCCGTTGTAGGTTAATTGATTAGCAGAGATCCTCCTTTCAGTTGTTCCTGCTTTTCTTCGCTAAAGGACCATATCTCTCATCTCCATTTCCTTTTCTCTCTCCTGTATTAGCATACTAATCACACTGAACTCCCACTGCTAAAAAACTCTATCCATTTCATACTGGGGGAGGGGAGGAGGAATAAACTGGCATTTCCTGAGAGATTTACAGATGCTGTCTTATGACGGTTAGAAGGGAGGAAAAGAAAAGAAGTGGTGGCAGAGGTGAATAATGCACTGTGCTGGCTCTAGTATGCCGGTGAAAGCTGAGACTGTAGCTGCATAAATATTAAACACATTTGAGAAGCACTATTCAAATAAATATCAAAGACAGAGTTGCTCACACATCTGTTTCTCCTCAAATTTTGCCACAGCATTCTACATTTGTTTTCTCTCCAGCTGTTAACACCTGTCTTTCTGTCAGTGGTAATAATGCAATTTTAGGTGGGCTACAGAGCTGACAGTAACATGAAAGAATTCTCTAGTTTTGATGTAAGAAAATCCTTTTTCAAAACTAAAAAGGGCTCTGTTAACAAAGATATATCCTTGTGCTAATCCTTCAGAGCAGTATACGGGGGTTTTGTTGTTGTTTTAAGGTGGGGGTTTTTATCAATCTACAGAGAGTTGTGCTTGTATTGCGCAGCTGAACTTGAACTAGATGAGACATCCTACAGTGGGCAGCTACTGCTTGCCTTTGTAGTTCTCATTTTATTGCTGACACATATTCAGAAGGTTGTATGTGCATGGTACTCTTCTCTCCATGTGATGCTTGTTATCTAACCTCATCAAAAGTGTATGCTGTGCATTGATTGCTACTACAGGACACATCCAGTGGTGATGTCTTCTTTATTTACCTCTTAAATGAGCACAGTATTCACAGGGCTGCCTGAAGAAAGTGGTTTGCGCCTTTGCTGTAGTCATCTCAACAGAAGGATGATAGGAAGTGCTCAGCTCTCTTGGAGTGGAAGATGATGGTTCAGATCCTCAACTAATGTAAACTGGGAGAATCCATTTACTGTGCCTGTTTACCTAATGTGGAAGAAAAAGCTGTTTATTCCTTTTGGCCTACAAAAACACACCCTGAGACTCAGGGCAAAGCACTGATGAACCACACCAGAAACATCTCAGATAAGGAAGAAATAATGGTGTGTAAGTGTGTGTCAGCAGCAGATTTAACACTCTTCACTCAATACAAGGTTAGTTTTCTGGCTGTGGTGCTATGAGCATAGACTCAAGGCTGTTGAGCCTGTATTTGGTCCACCATGCCTTCTTCTCTTGCAAGGTAGCCTGTGGTTGAAGAATCTCCCACCTGCTGTGGGAATGTACATTTCCATCCATAATCCCTGCCTGTGAGTCCCAAGGAGAAAAGTCTGGCTGAACTTCGCAGGTGTTTCAGCGCAGATTGTCTCTGATTCCTGGAGGAAGCTGAGCTGGCCCTTGGACATGTTTTGTCAAGAAATTACTGGGTGTGACTGGTGTGGCAAATACAGGTCCCTTTCACCCAAGTCTTATCTCTGGGTTTAGTCTTTGAGTGATTATTTTTGTTTTGTCAGCTATTTTAAACCAATAGCAAAGCTGTTTTCTTCTGAAGGGCCCATGAAATGATTTGTGGCCACATTATTCTTTCATTAATGAATGAAATCTCATCGAGATTTGCAACCAGAGAACCAAAACCAACCTCATAATAAATAGCCTCAAATTCATAAATTGCCAACTTTGTCATCTGTAAGGAGGATATGGAAGTATGAACCATGTCAGGGCCAGCATGGTACTGTTAGCCACCACGTGCAGAGCTCCGTGGCTGTCAGTCCAAGGACCGGTGAGGGGGCTGCAGGCTCCCCCAGCATGGCAGCAGCGTGCCCAGGAATGGTGCCGCTCCGTGAGCTGCAGCGGTTAACGCAGAGCGGTTGCAGCCTTAGTGCCTGCCCTTGGCACAGCAGCTTCTCTTCCCCACCGCGATTCCTTGTGCAATGCCTGTTCATTCAGGCTTCATGCAGGGATGAAACATTTGACCCATTGTGCAGGACCGGGTGCGAGGGGAGGGATTTCCTGAAATGCTCTGTGCTGGCTGCACTCTTCTGCCATTAAAGCAGTGGGGGGATCAGGGGGCTCATTGTTCCAATGGGAGAGGATTTAGGCCAGGGCTGAATGCCTCAAAAAAATCCCACCCCAAAGATCCACAATAAGAGAAAATTGAACCCAACTGTAACTCTGTAAAAAGGAGATGATGTTATTGCATGAGACTCTCCCTTATGCTTTCTGTTTGCCATAGGGCCAACACGTGCTTCAGGGAAACCTTTTTACATGTTCAGTTCATGTTGGAACATTTTCCACTGCCCGGGGATAAATCCCGAGGTGCCAAAATCCACTGTCACCCCCGAGTCAGCTCTCCCATGTTTTATGTGCTGTTAGTGCTGATGGGTATCCACACCATATTAGAGCTCCCGGTAACTCTCAGAAACTCAAATATTGTGCAAATTACAGTCAGGATGTTAAGGGAGCAGAATGTTCCTCTCCTTAGCAGATGGCTGCAGCCCACAAGGTCTTATAATCACGACATAAAATATTACTACTTTTGCATGCTGTGTTTGGGAAAACATGCCAAACTGTAGTTAGGTTTCACAGGATCAGAAAAGTTTCTTCAGTAGGAAATAACTTGTTTGGAGGGTTTGGCTTTAAGATTCTTTTTCTTTTTTTTTTTTCTTTTCTTGTTACCAAATAGATCTGTCTTCAATCTGCAAGTACAATAGGTCTCTGAATATGGTGCTGTCACAGAGGTAGCCTGGAAAAGACCATACTTCACTACAGCAGTGCCAGAGTGTTGAAAAAGTCTTATTAACCTATTTGGGCTGACTGATTTGGCATTGCTTCATAGGCCTTTGCCCTGGGAAAGTTGTAGGGTTTGGCTACTATCTGGACAGGAGCCTCTAAGAAGACAGTTGGCCTGATGTGACTTTAGCTGAGCGTTTTTCTGCTGCCTCTGGGCAATTCTCCCAGATGATAAATGATGCTGTACACGGAGTGTGCAGAAAAGAGCATCTTTCCTCCGCTAGACAAATTACTTTCTAGTTTCTGCAGGCTGCATGGTTGTGATTTTTCCCCCTGATGTAATCTGTATTGGGTGTAACATTACATAATATGTGATTAAAGAACAGCGATGACTAAGAAGGTAAGTGATCAAATATTTTACCTGAGATACATGTACACATCATTTATCTCACTTTTCTCACAGAAGAAATTAAACCAGTTTCCATAGCTGTTAGTCTAAGGCAAATGAAATCCTGAATTTGATTAAGTGTTGATCCTTCTGCCTCTCATTCTCCAGGAGATGTTCCTCGAATTTTGGGATAACATCAAGCCTCTAAATGGCTTTCATCATGTCCCAGTCCGTATGGTTTCTCTTGTGGAGCAATGAAATCAAATTAGTTGAGTTATTCTAGAGATTGTAATGTTATGGCAAGGAACTTCTCATACTTGATAAAGAGGTTTAATACTCAAAATATTCTCATGTCTTAGATGCAAATAAGGCAATTCTTGGTTTGTGCCATGGCCGCACCTATAATTTTATCAAAATCATTGTTCTGTTACACTTCCATCATTATGAATATATAAGTCCCAAACAGTCTGCCGATATAAATGATAAGCCATAACAATTGATGAAGTAAGAAAAACATAAAGAAAGATGCCTTGGATGACAGAAAACCAAACCTTTAGTATAAAAAAGCCTTTAGTACAAGTTGGCCATGCAGTTCGTATCTGTCCATGGACAGGGATGAGGAAACTTCGGCCTAAGTGCCATTCCCTGCCCTCTCCTGGTACTATTCAACTGTTGCTCAAGTTACTTTGGAAAGCATAAATCTGCATAAAATCAACTTAATTCAATATCAACACCTCAGTCTGAAGAGTTTCTCCTTGGTGGGGCGTTCCCAAGGTTGGCCAGATACCCTGAAGTTTCCTCCTCTCTATACTTTGCCAAAGTCTTTGTAAATTTAGCCTCCAACCCAGCAATTTTCCAAAATGATGACTGCAGCACAGCTGCCATCCCAGCTCCTCCATAGTCCTGGGCCATGCAGCAACTTCACACAGATGTAGGAGAGATCTGTGCCAAGCAGCTAGGCATTTAAAAGGAGCGTTCACATCTGCTGTTGTTCACGTTTTTTTTATGTGCAATGAATTACACGTTTCCAGCCAAATTCAGAGCATTCAGTTTGCTCATCACAAAAGCCACCAGCACAGCTGGCAACTGTCACCCTGCCTTGTGCGATGGGGTGGGATGTAAATAACCCTACAGCCAAATGCTGGGTGAACAGCGTGTGCATAAGGATCTCCAATCCAACTGCAAAACACCACTGTGCCAAGGAGAGAGCTCAACGTTGAAGATGAACAGGACAGGACATTTAATGTCTGTGCATTAACAAATGTATTAGAAGGGGAGTCAGGCCGTGGATGCTGAATAGGAATTGAAAAGCTTCCAAAATCTGGGGATATTTCTATTAGTTTGAGATTTCAAAACTTTCCAAAACAATGTCCAAATTTTTTTGGACTTCTCTAGCGAATATTAGAGTAGGGTATGGGATGAAATATTTTGTTCCAGGCTTTGGAACATGTCCTCTCCCAAAACTGTCCTATGTCTTTTTCCTTCACAATGTTGCCATTGGGATCGTGGCGTGCCTGCGGTGTTTGGCGAGCAGACAGCCCGCAGGCTGCAGAGGTGCTCAGCCACCACGGGTTTTGCTCCACTACGGTTTCCTTCCACTTGGGCTGAAATATGAAGTGTTAAAAGCTGCTGTTTCCCTCCTTCCAGTTACATTCCTGAGGGAAATTTTGGAAGGCAGCCAAAACCAATTGAATGTAAAAATCCCCTGGCAGAGTGGTGAAGTGGAGGCAGAGGGAACAGACTGTGCTGGGAACACCTGGAGCTGCTGGGGCAAGCACAGTGCTGACCAGCCACAGGGAGAGGAGTGGCAGCACCATGTCCTCTGCCCTCATCACCTGCTCCTACGGTTCATACTTTTTCTTTCTGTCATCCAGAGTCAAATCACGGGGTCAAGCTCTCAGGCTTTTGGGGAGGAGCGTTGGCTCAGCACCGGGGAATGGCAGGGAAGGGCAGCAAGAGGGAGCAGAAGACGAAAAATTTGTCCTCCCCACATTGACCACAGGCATGCAGAGCACAGATCTGCTCTTCCTCTGCACAGCATCCCCACACTTCCACTAGAAAACATGACCATTAGTGCAGTGGTAGCATTGTCTGCTTCAGGGTTTAAATGTTCATGGAAGGGAGAAGTACTGTTGCCCTTATGTATACTAAGAAATCATGTTGGAGGGGATGGGGGGGTGGGAAGCATTTATTAAAACAAAAAACAAAAAGCAAGAAGCAACATCTAAAAAGATCAGGAAGCAACAAGTGGCAGCAGTGGAAGATTAAAATGCATGGGCTTGGTTGTTCAGAGACAAAGGTACATAGAAACACACTTCAGTGATTACATCTTTGACAAGCTTGAACTGTATGTTAAACAAAAACTAGAAAAGGTCACAGAGACATTCACAGGAAAGATATTAGCCAAACAAGCATCCTGTGAGAAGGTGGCAGAGACTGCGGGGTGGCGGAGTCAGACACACAATGCCTATGGCTCTTGAAGAGGCTGCTGATTTTCATTTCGTATTTTGAGGGTTCATCAGTACCGAAGGTGCTGTGGGGCAGATGAAGACCCATGAGTGGGGTCCATGTCCAACTTCTGCTCTGGGAGGCTGCTGCAGAGCCGCCTCATGCTGTTTAAGTAGCTTGCATACCAGAGGAAAACTTGTGCAAGTTTTAATCACTTTTAAGGGGATTCAGTTGCTGTAACACACATGTCTCATGCTCCTTTGGACTTGCTCAGCTGACAGCTCTGATCTCCACTACAGAACATGGAGTCTCATGTCGGTCATCTCTCCTGTCTGCCAATCCCATACCGATGTCTCAGGTCTCCCAGAGCATCCCACACAGCACTAGAGACTTAAGTTTCAGTTGCTGAGCTTCATTCTCCAGGCTTTCGTTTCTCCACAGATGCACTGGCAAACTGTGACTTGTTCAGGGGGTTTCTGGGAGGGATAATTCAGTAACAGTGAAGAAAGACTTTATGATCTCCAGTGCAAATTCTCACCCTTAGGACAAGACAACAAACCAGATACTAAGATAAGTGACTGCCCTGCTAACCAGAAAATGGCAGTATTGAGGCCAGATGTAATTATGTTCCATTGGTACTGTATGGAATAACATCAACTCACATAATGTGACTACCTGGAAGGACGTTGCAAGGGCTGTGCCAGAAAAAGTCTTAGCACAGATTTGGATGAAATTTAATCTAAATATTTCAGGCTCAAGAGTGATGTTGCTATTTTCTTTCTCATTCATGTTTTAATAGAGCCATTTCTCCCTGGGATCTGGCCATCAGTTTTGGCTCCTGAAGCTATACTGAAAGCCAGGTTCTGCTTGAGGCACACGCAAAGTGATATCAAAGACCCTGCTCCAGACATTGTGCTTTGTTATGTGGAGGCATGTGTTTTCTGAGGGAACCAAAGGGCGTCTGGTTGACACCCTCCAACAGGGTCTCTATGTCAGAGTGAGATGTCTTAGGGGTTCTGAAATGGGCTGAGGGTGAATAATGCACTTCTACAGACTTCTGAACTTTCAAAACAATAATGGAGGCAATACATTGCATGGTTCTGGGACAAGTCTCTACAGCCTGAGCTCTTTTTAGAAGTTTGAGTTGTTTCCGTGGGCTACATGATAAAAAACAAAGATTATGGAATTTAAACCACTTTTATCTCATTGATGCAGTGTGTTATTTTACGTACCTGAATTATTCCAAGATAACAGTAAGCCTAGGGTTTACTATAGTTTGTCATAGCCACAAGTGCAATTTTAAACAAGTTTATTTCTTTTAAAAAGTGCATTTAATTTAAATGAAAATTATCTTTACAATCCAGTTGGAAATACCCATTTCTTTTCACCCTGATTTAATCTGCTGTCAGGGGCTATGGAGTCCAACTAATTTCTAAAGCAAAGGTGTCCTGGGGAGTAGTTTTTTCATCACTAATAAATTTCAGTTTATTTCTAGTCTAAATGTGTTTAGCTTCAGCTTGCAGCTACTAGATACTTCTGTATCTCAGCCTTAACTTAAAGAGCCCTCTACTGTCAGAAATTTCCTCCCCCTATATTATGTGTAGACAATAACTAAACTATTGATGAATTTTCATTTTACTAAATTACATGGACTGAACTTACTTGTTCACACACTGATTATTTCCATGGCTCTTTTTTGTAATTGCTTTCAGACTGCTCATGTGGATTTACTGTGTTTGGTGGGCAGGGAGCCCTAGCCCCTCACTGGGAAGGCACAAGAGAAGGAGGAGAGTGGCAGTTCTGGCACTGCTGGGCTTCACTGTCTTTGTCACCCAGAGGTGTTTTGATGCTGTAGCCCTGGTGATGAGCACCAGTTTGGCACGGGCAAGGGAAAACATCAACCCATCTCAAGCATCAAGCGGTCAAACCCCACTAGTCTCAGCTCTGCGTTTGAGGTCAGCTTGAACAACACCTACCACCATCCTCACCCCTGTTTATGGAGCCTATGTATGGTTGCCTGTGTGTTGTGAGGCTGGGGCTTCTCTGGACATTTGGCTGTGTTAAAGAAGCCTTCTTTGGAAAAACATTATTTCTGAGCAAAAGGGGCCGATTCAGCAGCATAATGTGCTGGTTCTCATAGGAATAAAGGAGGCATTTCAACTGACTGGCACAGCTCAGCACAAGCCATGGTGCTGCTGGTGGGGCATCCCCCAACCCACCTGACATCTGGGCTTATTGTGTTCTAGGGAGATAAAAACTGAGAGGTTGACAGTATTTAAGACGTGCAGTTTCTTCAAGTGTTATTTGTATTTATATATTTACTATTCATGCATTTTTCCTAATGAAACTTGAAAGACTTTCAGCTGTGGCCATTTCCTTGCAGCCTAAAATTTCCCCATGTCTTCCTCTTTGTGTAACCACAGTTGCTACACAGGCTGTCCAAAGCATTGTCCAGCAGGACTGCATTTAGTGAAAATGAGTGATGGAGGAAAAAAGGCATTCTGAAGCACCAGGCATTTTTTCAGATTAAAACCTCTGTTCTCCTTTTTAAGAGAAGTATGGAAATTGGTGGCACGTGAATTCATGGCATGTGTTTCCTATCATATCATCACTGGGAGAAGTATAAAATAAATGAATGGGAAGTCATTTATTGTGTGGCCTTAAAAAACTGATCTGGAGCTCTTCTCATGCCTCCTTCAGTAATTACACATGAAACCATTATGCACATAGTATATAATCTGTCAAGCAATCAGATGCTTAACTTTAATCCCCACCTGGCTTTGGGGAACTGTTGGCAGGCTGAAGTAACCCACCGTGGGGGTTTGAGGTGTAACCTCTGCAGGAATTTGAGGGACCCCTCTGTATCAAGAGGTGTCTCAGCTTCATTGGTCTGAAACCACCTCCAGTAAGTACAGTAAAGGCAAATTCCCCAGGAAACTGCTCTGTGAGCCAGATGTACCAGGTGGATAACATGAGGTGTGCAGATTATTTAGAATGAACTTTAATAGAGTTGAGAGTATTTTCATCCTATGTGTGACATCTAACTATTAGGGTACCCTCTATGCTTGTATGAATCATTAACTTCCAAACCTGGTAGTTCAGCCTGTGACACAGAGCCATGCATCACCACTAACTGGTGTTCACCTCAACACAGGCACCAGAACTGTTTGGGTAAAAGTTATAATTCATCTCACTTGGGAAGTCTATGCTTAAATCCGACTGGAATGACACTAACAAACTTCAAAGATTAGAAAATGCTGGGAGTGAGCTAAGAGTTCAATAACTTTAGAAAGGTTTCTTTCTATAGGGTTTTTTTAACATTGATGAAGCTTTTGTGTTCATGGTAGAGTTAGTCTAGGCATATCTGAACTGTAAAACTTTAATATTTTCATGTCAAAAATGATTTTGCTAAAGTTAACTTTCCCCATACTTTAACTTATCAGTTTCAGTTGTGGTGGTGTGCATTTCAGTTGAAGTTTTATTACATTATGTTGGCAGCACATTATGTTTTTTACACATGGATTTGATTGAGAAATGAAACTGGAATAAGAATGAGGTAGCAGCAGCATCTGCTGGGAGACGCAGCTAGTGCTGGTGTCAATCAATCTGATTGATTAAATATGGTGGCACACATTTTATTAAAACAAAATGCTCTCCCTGAAGAAGGCTATTATGCCAATATAATACACAGCTTTTCTAAAGAATGTTACAAAAGAGGTGGTCTGTTTGTGAAATACAATACTTGTAAATAACTGGAAAGAACTGAAAATTTCAAATTACATTTGGCTGCTCATAGAAACAGCTATTTTATTGTTTTGGCATGCAGTAGCTGGTATTGTTATATTGGCAAGATCAGCAGCACCGATGGAAGTTTAATTATTCTGTGGGACCACAAAAAGATTTTATGCGCTTGCTGGCATTATTAAACAGGTCCAAGACTTAAAGAGTGCTCAGTGACTTGTGACCAGGGTATACGACAGACTGGCTCAAGGCTTGAGATGGAGGCACTGCCTTCCCACCCCATGCCTCTGGCAGGCTAGAACTAATTTCCAGGCAGCCTCCTGGCTCTTTGCAAGGATGGGTGTTTGCAGGGCTGACCTGAGCCTGGGAAGCGAACTCCTCTGGGAATGGATGGTCATCAAAGGCGCAATTACCTGCCCTTCCAGGTACATGACACAGACATCTTCGACTTGCCTCCTCTCTTGCAGAAACAAATAGGATGTGCAGCAACTCCACCCTGAAATACAGCTGGTAGCAAAAGAAACCATTTCATGGTGCATTCTCTGCTCTCCCTGGGGGAAAGTCAAGAGGAACAATGAGTCACATTATGTGAGAAGTGCTTAGAGGCTATAGTGATGGAGAATTTAGGATACAATAAATCTCTGCAGCGTTTCCTATCCACTTAAAGTTATGGCTTCTGCTGAGTGTCTTAAGGAGTCAGTAGGAGTTTTGCGCTGGCTTCAATAGGGCTGAGGTTTTACCAGTTTACACTTATGTTCAACACAATAAGATGAATTATGAAAATTGTTAACCAATGTCAATATTTTACTCACCTTCCTCCAAATGTAGACACTCATAATTTAACACAGGTTTCTGCTTGCTTCCTTCATCCTCACTAAATGTATCCTAATAGCATTTGTTTCAGTAAGTAATATAAATATAAATAAACATCTGCACCACAGAAGAGTGCTGCATCCTACTCTGTGTGATTGTGATGACTGGGGATCAAACAAGTTTATGCTCCAGTTGGACAAGGCACTGCAGGAACAGACTAAGAGGGTATTTCTGCCACTGAGGCTCCTACCACCTGCTGTCATCTGGGCACACAAATCACAGTAGAAAAACACCTAATATTCAATGTTCCTGCGTTGGCAAGGGGTTGGACTCCAGAGGACCCTTCCGATCCCTACCATTCTATGATTCTATGATTCAATCTGTGTAACAGCGCAATAACATACCAAACGTGCTGACTGGTGCCATTCCCGTCTTTAAGAGGATGGTGTTGTTTATTGACAGTGCTCTTTGGGTTCTTAAGATCCTGTGAGGTGAGAAGCAGCAGCTCCAGGGGAAGGGAGCAGTGGAGGCCTTTCATGGGATAGGCAACAAAAAAAGAAAAATAACAAGGGGAGGAAGACTAAATAGGGAGAAAACAGATTTGTATGGGGAACATCCAGTGTCCAGAGGAGAAAAGATGAAAGGAAAAATAGCACATGGCAAAAATTATTAGACTTCAGCAAAGGGCAAAATGCAACAGTGACAGTCACGGTATAATACACATATCATAGCATAGAGGAAAAGCATAGAGAACATTAGGTTTCAGTCCACTCCCTTTCCACTTCTATTGCTGGGGGTTTTAATGGTAACCCCTCTGGGTCATCTCTTCTAGTTTCAGTGCAATTCCTTGTCCTGCTTTATTTCTTTGGGTGGACACAGCCCGTTTGCTGCACTGTAGTAGTAGCTGCACTGTAGAAACCCCTGTAGCTGCTTTCAAGCACCACACTGCTGTTTGGCCACCTAATGCACTGAAATACTTAAGTGGGTGCTTAGAATGAAAAGCAAGCCCAGTAGAGAATCTCAGCATGTTTAACTTGATGGCATCAAAACGACATGAGTACAGATGGCTTAGACAATATCTGTGTTGAATTTTTAATGGCAGATTTGGAACTATTTTTAAGATCCTGCTGTTATTTCTCCTGAGAGATATTTTCTTAGCAATCTAAGTAGAAAATAATAATGAGGAAAAAAAACACCTTGCTAGGCAACCTCTTCAACATGCAGATGGTTTCTGCAGTGACACTTCTGCTGAGGCTAATCTTTCAGGATTGAGATATTTTCAGAAACACCCATTTGTGGTTTATTTTTTTCTTTACTCACAAAGACACAGCTTTGTATACAAATCTCTTCTCCATCCCCACCCACTTATTTGGTGTTTTGAGGCTTGCTAACAACTTTTCGCAAGAACAGACATCTCTGTTGTACTTTGCATACCTCAGAAATGTATCTAATGATGGCATTTGTACTGATGCATACTTCATCTGCATCCAGCCTACATTCCTTTACAGGGCCCATTGGTTTTTTTCAAACGTTCACCACCACTTGCATTATCTTAACTTGCAAACTTCTCCCAGTGCAGAATTGCTCTGAAGACCATCAGAGCTCTGATTTTACTAGTTTACAGTAGGACATGGTGTATTTTCTAATATCCTCTCAAAAAGTGTCACTGAGGTCATTCTGAGCACATTGATCTTTGACAGGTGATTCTCCCATTTTTTTCTTCTAAGTTTATCTCCTTTCAACCCCATTAATCTGCACTTCCCACCTCTGCAGCAATTTTTCCATGTAGATTCTTCACTGCTTGGATGCCCCTGATCTGGGAGACTTTCTAGTTTGTTGTGCTTATATTGTCACCCTTTCCTGATGGAGAAACCCAAAGGCAACATAATCTCTACGGCTAATGTGCAAAGACAGGAAAGTGGTGTAGACTTGGGGGAAAAGCCTCAGGTCTGTTATACAAGGAGAGTAGAAGATAGTCACTTCAGACTTCAGTAAGCATCTGAATTAAAGCAAATGAAATTACACCACCCCTTTTGATATTCCCTGGCAGTGCAAAACTTAAGATAGACATCAGAATTTGATTTCATGGTAAAATGCCAGACTGCACAGCAGTGCAGGAGCACTGTGTATCCTGTGCAGGTTTACTTGCAGCAAGCCCTAGGAGCAGCCTGAGCAGGAGAAATCACTTCAGCCATAATGGCTTAATATCTGATAAACATGCATCAATATTTAAGAAGCATAGAGTGAAATATAACATTGCCTAACACACTGGAGAACAGCCTACACGTTGTTGAAAGAGTGAAAATATCCTGACTGCACAAGACATTTTCAAGCCTTTTCTTTAAATCTTTATGAATCTGCCAATTTTACTACCAGAGATTCATAATTGCAAATGTCAACTCAAAATGTTCATTAGTAATAACTGAGGTGAACAACGGCACTTTGATGCATATTTTGACACATCTGCAAATGCTGCTGAGGAAAGGACTTTAACTTGCTACTAGGTATGAGTAGCCCTAAGGGAAATATTTTGTATGGTGTCTCCACAGGATTTTAATATCTTGATAGCTACGGAATATTAATTAACTGATATTTTAAAAAAATAACTAAAATCTAGTGTTTATGCTTTTACACAGGACAAGACACAGATCTATGTTTACTAAAGTAGGTAACATCTGCTCTGGGGATCCTGATGAGACATGGCATGAAACTGGGACCTACTGACTTCTTCACAGACTTTTGCATGTTATGAACTGAATAAAATCCACTGTTAGATGTAAGCAGTTGTGCACTTGATCACCACCACATCAAAAGTGCTTTTGCTGGGCACAATGGACATCAATTTCTCCTTTTGCTTCTCAAGACACAGAAGCTATTACTTGATAAGGAAAATGCCTTTGAACAATGCACTAGGAAGGAAGAGCAGCTGGAGCTCTGCTTTGTGGTTAGTTATATTTTGGAATCCTAAGTAGCTGTTTGCCTATGTCTATATTCATTAGGCAGGGATTTAAAGTAAAAAGTATATCATTCATTACTGTTACCACAGCACAGACGTCTACAGCTAGTCCTATCAAGTAATGCAAACCAAGTGAACAAACAACCAACATAATTTACTGTCAGCTTCTGTAAAAAGCTGGAAAAAAATCCCCACAGTCCAAAATACTGTGGGTGGTTTTAACAACGTTGTCCACAGTGCATGAAATGCAGTATTTTGGGGGTAGTAATTGCTGTTATTTAAACCTCAGAAAGCCACAGATTTATATTTGTTCAGTTTCCCTTTAAGCTGGATAATAAATCTGTACAGCTTCTTCTGAGCTTTTTTCTGTGTCTTTTTTTTTTTTTTTTTAAGAAAGACTTCTGAGACAATAATATATGCCTATACGGGTCTATTTTTTGATGTTTTAAAAATCACAGGAAAGATTTTAACTGCTGAGTTGCTATGTATGGAGCAAATCGTGGCTTTAGGCATTCGGTACTACAAGCGCTGAAGATAACATCACAGATACATATGCAGAAACCAGCAGTCAAGTTTGACTCAGAAGATAATATACCAACTGTGTATTAAGTTTAATGTAGATTAATGTGAGTTGCTTTCCTTTGCATGTATGTACACAGGTACAAATAATTAAGATTAATTCCACTGGATATAATGGCCTTCACTGTGCACGGTGCCATAACATTCTTCTTTAATAGCTGTTAATTGGATGTATTTGCTTTGATGGTGAAGTCCTGATTAGTCTTGTTACCCTACAACCCCTTCCCCCTCCCTTTGCTCACTTTTCTGCTTAGGAAAAGATTTATAATAAGGGAATCAGAGCTATGCAGTTTATTAGCAAAAAATCAATGCATGTATCTCTTTACATGTCTGAGAGGTTCAGCTAAACAGGGGGTGCTCTGCATAATATTTGAAGAGTAGAGCTGATATATGTTTTGATTCTTTATTCTTTTCCCTGTGCAATATTTGCACAGATAATGGCTTAGATATATTGCTGGATTTCTTTTTTTAATCTGTTTTCTTTCTTTGACTCCTGCATTGAACCTGCAGAGTTGCTCTGTGTTAACAGGAAAATCATGACACCTCCAGCAAGCTCCAGCGCCAGCATGTCAGATGTATGGGTGAAGTTAGGATGTGCTTCCATATGATGATTCAATGTGGGGTTTTTTTTTGCTGGAAAATAGTCAGTAATTATTTTTCCATCTCTGTTCTCTGAAATACAGAAAGCTTAAACATCAGGGATGGGGGGCTTCCGTGTGTGCAAATCAGCACGTCTTCACTGAAATCCAGGTGAATATTTGATTTGTGCTGAGGGTTTTTTTATGTAGCTCATTTTTAGCAATAATACTTTAAATTTGTATCTCCCAGGAGCACAGGTCTTTTTCTGGAATTAATGAATGATGGAGGAGGATGGAGCCAGACTCTTCTCCCTGTCATCCAATGTTAGGACAAGAGGCAATGGGAGTAAGTTGGAGCACCTGAGGTTTAGAGTAAACACAAGGAAAAACTTTTTAATGGTGAAGGCGACAGAGCACTGGAACAGGCTGCCCAGGGAGGTTGTGGAGTCTCCTTCTCGGGAGACATTCAAAACCCGCCTGGACCCGTTCCTGTGTGACTTGGTCTAGGTGATCCTGCTTTGGCAGG
>WUAM01000071.1:22841053-22859202 GCA_024336885.1 Actenoides hombroni
CAGACTCTGGTTGTTAGGGAAGGGGGGGGGGGGGGGGGGGGGGGGAAGGAAAGGGGGGGAGGGGGAATGGGGGGAAGGGGGTTGCAGGAGGGGATGGATTTCCCCCAGTAATAAATCCACGGACGCCCCTCTTTCCCCTGAAAGCCTTCCCAGGAGAGGATTCCTATTCGGAAGCGGATGGGAAAGGGTAGCCTCTGCCCAGATGTGCCCCAGATGTGGGAAGCCAGTTGTGGCTGATTTTTCGTTTAGATTATCTTGCTTACCTAATGATTTTTGCTTCACTGCTCAGCTCGATTGTGTTCACTAGGACGGCAGGCTATTAAAATGTCAAGGCGCATTGAATTGTTGTTATCAAGGAAAGAGACCTTTCCAATCAACCTGTGTTCCCCTGGTTGCATAAAGGCGAAGAAGGGATTGGAGGAGGAAGAAGACCGTCTTCATACCAGGGAGGGAGGGAGAGGTGCAATGGGGTGTGGGCGGATGCGTGTGCGTGTGTGTTTATGTGACTGTGTGTGCGTGCATGCAGACGTCTGCGTGTGCCCGCTGTAGCGCGGTGCGGTAATTAAAATGCCATCTTTTGTAACAGGTATTAGACATTTCTCTCATTCTCTCATTTACGGGGGGAGAGGAATCTTCTCCCCGTTGTGCTTTTCACTGCAATGATTGTAAAGAAAATACTGGGTGGAGGAAACTTATGTGGTTGTATCACTGGCCCCGCATGCTAAGGAGCTGCTGGGCTGGGCTGAAGGGGAAAAACAAAGGCAAATGCCTTCCTCAAGTCTGCACCTGCCTTAAGGCTTGATAAGAAAATAAGTTCACTGACCTACTGGGAAAAGCACTGGTGATTGTCCGGTATCACAATATTGAACAACTGGTGACAGGATGATACAAACCCAGCACATTTGGAGACACAAAACCCCCCTACCTCTCGTCACCACCACTACCTTGTTCATATAATTGCAGAGCAGTTTATTACACAGAGGCACATCAGATATTGCCACGGATTGATTTTTTTCATTCTTCTCTCGTAAACTATACAGTACATCATATTGGTTGGGAAAAAATATATT
Source organism: Actenoides hombroni (assembly GCA_024336885.1). Taxonomy (NCBI): domain Eukaryota; kingdom Metazoa; phylum Chordata; class Aves; order Coraciiformes; family Alcedinidae; genus Actenoides; species Actenoides hombroni. The sequence goes on from WUAM01000071.1 coordinate 22,842,124, forward strand.
CTTTGGATTTACTTCTCTTTGTTTAAATCATTTCACAAATATTTTGCTTTTCCCCTGTCATTTCTCTTTCATGTTCATTTAAAAAAGACGGCTTTGTTTTTGCTTGTATACGGTTTTGTAGAATAATGACATCTATCCCGTCCCCCATGCATCAAGCATCATTGATTGGTCAGAACATCATTGTCACTACTGGGTGTTCATCTTCACACTTGCTGCTGGCAGGTCCCTCATCTACTTTCTCTCTCTGTCTCTCACATGCCCCTTTCCACAGCCACACGCTCACTCACAACTGGCATGCCCACTTTCTCTTCCTAATATGCGTTTCTTCTGGCGTGCTTTTACTCTGTGTCTCCTCCTCACGTGCCCTCACTTTCTTTTCCTCTGACCTTGTGCTGCTGTGCGAGTCCATGGGCACAAACTGCAGCCAGCTGCTCAATTCTGCAGGGATCTTTATCTTGCTCTATGTTAAAAAGCCAGGAGAAAACAAATCATTCCATTTTTTTTCATGTTGTCTGCACTGATTCATTAAAATTTCTCTTACAAGATTTGATTCCCTGACATATTCAGGTGTAGGGAGGAATGAGCACTGAAGGGACTACATGAGTCTTCTCTAGTCCTGTGCATGGCAGTGGAGAAGGGGTACACAATTCTCCTTTCCCACCATGTTGTTTTTTTACTCTGCCTTTCATTTCCACTCTCACTTCTGTCTGGAGGCTTGTCTCCATGGAAAAATTATTGCACATAGGGCTGGGATGTGAATTAATAGCAGTTCCCTGCAGGGAACCTTGCAGGTACAGTGAGGACTTGTGTGCACAAGGACATTACTGTGGAGCCAGCCAAGGTGTAAAAATCCTGCATTATGGCACCAGGTCCCTGACACATGTTGCCTGTGCACGTGGGGTCTGTGTGACTCCCCCAAGCCCAGCTGGGCTCAACACACCCGGTGTTCATATGCACTTATGGCATGTGTGCTTCTCAGCCAAGAAAAACCTACACATAATTGCTGGCTTGCATCATCCCATACCTGTGATCTTGATGAACCTTGATATATTTATTCTTGTAAGTTGCTTGAGAGGTAAGAAAGTGGTATTATTCCATTACCAAAGGGAACCTGAGGCTCCCAGCTATGTTGAGAAGCCAGATGGGATGGGGAAAGAGGCTACCATCTTCAAGGCCAAAGCAAGCATGCAGCAGAGGATGCCTGTGCTCTTTATTCACTGATATCCAACTTGTGCACTGTTCCCTGCCTAGATCTGTATCAAAGACTGGGCCCCACGGACCTGAACCATTTCCAGGTGACATATCCTCAGCTGTGCTGCTTTCCTTAATTTCTTTCTCCATTCTAGGTCCATATATGTCCCCTGAGTAGATTACTCCTGCCTTGCAATAATTTCCTGAATATGTTGTTTGGATATGTGTTTTTTTTCTTCAGCAGGCTATGAGATTCCTACCAGTGCTAGCACTTTTCACCCGCTAAGCATCAGCATGTATTTTTCATCACTGAATAAACTTGACCAACACAGCAGAGTCTGAAAAACTGTTGAATCTAATCCTCTCCCATTTTCCCCAGAAACTGTGGGAAAGAGCATCACCCTTTGTGAAATCAATGAGTTTAGCCTAAGAATTTTTCCAAGTGGGTGTTTTTGAACTACAGCTTGCTGAGAAATAATGGGCAATTTTTGAGGAATTGTTATCAGCATTACCATCATAATAGATTAATTGGTTTTACTGTTGGTAAAGGATGATTAGAGTACCTCTTTCCAAGTCCTGGTCAGCACCAGCCATTGGAACACTGTCATTTTCAACCCAGGCTGACATCATTTCCCATGCCTGTTTTGGGCATGGCTTCAAGCATGAAGTCAATGGCAATCCTTCTACTGACTCTGAAGGCTGGGAACCGACCTGCTGTAGTTTGTAAGAAAAATAAACAAAAATTCTTCACTGCATTCTTCTGTTCACAGGTAACCAGAGTAACTTTCTGCAGGAGGAATCAGCATGTCTTACAAAACACAGAAAGGCATTAAAGGCTGCAGCAGTGCAGGAGGACCTGGGAAGCCCCCCACTGACAGGTGCCTTTGCCAAGACACCTTCTGACTGTTTGCTGTATTTCAGAAATTATATGGAAACCTGCATTAATTTCCCTGATTTCTCAACACATCCTCAAGGAGATATTGTCATTGACTTACTCCATGGGGGCTTGTTCTCCTGTATTTGGGCATATCAGCACTTCTACTGAGAGGGACAGAACCATATGTATTCCAAGCAGAACAGATTATGTAAACTAGTCTTTCCTTATCAATCTAGAGGCTAAGGAAGAAGAAAGCCTGTAGCACTGTAATCCACAGGTATTGGACAGTTAACAGGATGTTAAATTAAAAGCAGAAAGCTAACCTAGCTTTTCTTTCAAGGCCAAAGTCAAAAGGCTCAACAAAGCTAAAACTCAACAGGCAGAATACTTCACCAGAGAGATATCACCACCAGCAGCAGTCACAGATCAATGGTGAAAATGATTCATAGCATGAGAGAGTGCTGTACCGCTTCATGCCTATGGGTATGATGCTCACACTGCTGGCTGGTCCACATGCATGCCTGGCTTGTGAAGACTTACACACTTTTATCTGTAGTCAGGCAAAGGGTGGAGTTTTGTGCTTAGTAGAGCGGGGGCCTTGGTTTACAGCTGTTCTGTCTGGGCACTAACATGTCAAAAAAAATGGGGAAAGAACTACATAAAGGAGTGCAGAAAATGCTCTTTTCAGGAAAAGTACAACGTATGTCCCTCCATGACCTATATTTAACAATTTCTCTTGCTGAATTCTCCACATGCTGTGCCTGTTTTGGTCAGACATGTCAGTACTGTGCCTCAGCTGAACTCACTTCCATTAGGAAACTCCTTACGCTTCAGCAGTATCTCAGAATGTGAATCGCTGTGCCTAATTTTTTATGGTTCAGTCTATACCCAGATCCTAATGCCACAGCGTGCCCTCCCAGGCTGACTGACATGAAAGTCTTGTTTTCCCTTCTGAGACACAGAGCAAGCTCTGTATATGGCAGGATGTAACGGGTGGCAACAGAGGTGGGAGGAATTCACAGTACCTTTTGGAAGAAGTGCCACTACTGAACTTACCTGCTACCTGAGTGTCCCAGTCTGTCCAGTGCAGCAGCCATGTGCTGCTCCTTCTGCTCCCTCATCTCTCATCCCATGAACTTCAGAGGCATTGCAAAATGATAAACCTTCAAGAGGACCTAAGTTTCAGTGACTAAATCTAATTTCAGTCATCTAAGACCTGCTTTTGCATCTGGCCCTTTGTGCAAGAAAAAAAACCCCTTAGTACTGGCTGTTACATTTAAATGTAAATGGAGAATTCGTTCCTGAACTGCGCCAAAAACCCTGCATTAAGAGGTTAAGGCTGGTATATAGATCAATCATGCCAGCATAAAACACATTAAAGGGATGTAATTGTCCCCCAAGCAAGCCTTATAATTCACAGAAAACTCACTTAAGTTAGCTCAGTTAAAATAAGTCTGAAGAGAAAGACAGTGGAAAGTTCCTGATGATTTCTTGCGATGTCATGCAATAACCTTATAATTATGATTAAAGCTTTATTTTCTTTGGCTTCAGAACTTATGTTCTTCCCTGGCTGCATCTCTTACCTCCCCAGGCAACTTCCACTGGCAGTGAAGCAGTCACTGAACATTGCCAGGGTCAGCCCTTTACAAGTGCTCGGCTGTGATGCACACTCTCCATTTGAACTAAGCCCCTTCTCTGGGAACTTCCAAAACCTTCCAGTGAATCCCTAGGCTGACTTGTGGGGAGAGGGCAGAAACATGGGAGGCACACTGAAATAGCCAGTTCAGCCAAACCATTCTGGGGGCAGATGTGATCCAAGGTGAGTCCTGTTGTGCCTGAGGCCAGGCAGCAAGCAGCTGCCTAAGCCTGCGGGAACTCATTCCTGCAGCAGCCAAGGGTCACAGCCCCAGAGAAACTGCCAGGTACACCAGAGCTGTCATTCGGCAGGTCCTGGCTCCTAGGCCTTCAGCACAGAGAGGAAACCCAACATCAGTCAGGGCTGACCACATATGACAGGGTGAGAATAAAGGTGAGCAGTCTCTGCTTGCAGACAGCTGTCTGCCAGTCCCCTGCTCTGACCAGCCTTGGCTCTGTGGTTTTTCAAGGGCTCCTTCTAGCATTCCCAATCCATACCCTCTGTCACCCTCAACATATCAAAGCAAAAATGCCCTGGGGATCTCCTCAGACATAGTCCAAGCTGTTATAACTCTGGGATCCTCAAAGCAAGCACTGGAAGCAAGGTCAAGTCACAACTTAACCACGTCGATTTTTTTTGCATGCCACAGATTTATTTGTTAGCCAAGTAGCTATGTAGGGAGTGGGAGAAGAGGGCATGGTTGTTGTTTGCAATGGAGCACCTTGAAGAAACCAAACCAGCACTCAGTGCAGAATAATTGGTGTAGCAGGAGGCTGTGCCCATGCTAATAGTTTTTACTGAGATGAAGCTTATTAACATGTGCAGTGGTGCATCTGTATTGCCTCTGGGACTCAAACTCAGCATGGTTCTCTGCCGCAATGCATGGAGGTTTTACCTTCCTCTGACCTTGCTCAGGCTCCTTTGTCCTGTTCTTCTGTGCTCTGAGTTAACCTCTTGTCTGCTTAGGCTTATATCCTGTATTTTAAATCCAGGCCAACATTTTCATGTTTCTGCTATGCCAAAGATTTTTGTTGTGCTGAAAGTATTCTGCATCCCATTATCATGATGCTTTCGTTTCATGGGAATTTTATTGTCCAGTGCACACTTCAAATAATCAGCCCATCTCTAAGCTGAAATTTTAAGCTATTAGAAGTGATCAAAACCCCTCACTGTGTGCTCGCCCTAATGTTGTACTTCAGTGTAAGAGGTGTGCATATACTCAACATGAATTCACAGACTGAATCCCTGAGAGAGAAAATAAAAATTAAATCTTGCTTGTAGGATCCTGACTATGTCCTTATTTTATCTATTCCTCCAATAGATTCCTCCAAATGTAACTTTGGGGGACTAATACAAAACAGGTCAGGAGAGAAAATATGGTCTCTGCATCTGATCTCTGCTGTGACTTGCAAGGCAAACCAAAGCTTTGCCTTCTGATTTACTGCTGGTAGCATAGTTCAGATAGAGTATGCATTTGCAAGTGTTACCTCTAATCATTGATTGTGAAGACCATAACAAAGTTCAAGCATAACTTAACACATGCAGAGTTCAACCCTAAACTATTTAATCCCCCAAAGGCATTGACCTTATTAACATGTATTACACAGAGAATGTTTCCAGAGGGGAGGAAAAAAGGAAGCTGCTATGTCAAGATGCTGTGCTACAGCCAGACCTATGTTGCCAGATCCAGGCTGTTTATCATCACACAGGCACTGTGTCCAAAACAGCACTCCGCTTGCTGCACAGATCACTTCACTTACGTGGTTTGGGTTATAACCATCCAGTGCTTCCTCCTTATGGAAATTCAATCAGGGCAAGAACAAGCAAACATAAATAGTTAGGCTTTGATAATGTTTTGCTAACAGTGCCAACCACCCCAATGTGCAAGTTTTGTCTCAAAATGCTCTCTGCTTAGCTGTAGTTAGAGGTTGTCTCAGCCCAAGGCCTCTTATCAACAATGTTCTGTACTAAAACTGAACACCTGCTAATTAAGTAGGTGTATTTTGTCCCGACAGCTTTAAGACATCATTTGAGGACTCATAGTTTGCAAGTTTCCTCTCATTGTTGCACTGTTGAGATCATCTCAGCATAACCCTGTAAGCTTTCCATGGACAGAGTCACCACACTGAGAATTAGTGGACTTTTCTAGTTCATTCCTTTTGTGAAATCCAGTTGCTTTGCACAAAATGTGGCACGTCTCCAGAATATGTGATTCAGATCAGGCAATCATCCTACACAGTGTAAATCAATGAGATGAAATATAGCCATTAACAGCACTTAGAATTTTGCCCATTAGTATGAAATCCTCTTTCTTTATATGGAAGGTGCTTTTATGAATCCATTGAAGCATAGCTGACAAAGCCTCCAGTACTGACTATTGCCTAAATACTGCAAAACATAACAGTTGTAAAAGATACATGTGGTACAAGTTTATAAGGATTAGAATAAGCACTTTGTTGAATTGCTGCAGCACGTTTGTCCTTTTTTCAGGATACTTAGAAACCTTGGATATTTTTGTCTTCCCATGAGTCAAATAAACGGTTGTCTGTGAGCTTACCAAATCTCTCTGCTTTTCCATGTGCTAACAATGAAAAATATGTACTTCTACAGCTGTGTTCAAAAAAGAAAATCCATGCAGTGTAATTATTCTTTATGCTAATATAATAGACTAGTAAATGTTCCTACATTTCTTGTAGGACTAATTACATTTCAGTAAAGTGAATGATCCCTGGAGCCGTGGCTGTTAAATATTTTTGGAGCTGTAATGAGGGAGTTTGTTATTTGTACACACTAGAGAAGTGTGGATTTATGAAACAGAATAGCATGGCTCTAAGGCAGTAACGTTTCTCCTGACGTGCCCACACTAAGTTAGGGTAGATGTACCAGGGAACCCATTAGCCAGAAGATTTGCTGCTTCCTGTCTGATACACCAAGTCCTCACATTCAGAAACCAGCTTTTGCAGTGACTGAAATAAGTTTCATTTCAGCCACCAATTGTAAGCAGCTTGTTAGGAGCTACTGAACAAAATGCAAATTTTATAGAATGTGTATGTCTAAAGAAATGTAGACGATTCCAAACCCATATATTTTAAAATTGGCTAAAATAACTGGTTTACTATCATATGGAGACTCACAAATAAAAGCCAAAAAGGAGTTAAAGCAAGGAGAGTAATTTCAGATAAAGCAGCAATTCCTTTTAAGTATCCTAAAACAATCTGGAAAGGCAGCCCTGCCTAGATATCGACTTCTGAGAAGTACTTTGGTTTCGGACAAAGAGCTGATGTGGGGCTGCTCATGTCATTCACTGGTTGAAGCTTTTACTGAAGCTCTAGTCCTGCTGCTGTAGCTACCTGCTCAGTGTGTTGTTGGTTAGACAAGTCTTGTCTTCACCCTCCCTACTCTGCATGATAGGAATGATTACAGTAGTCTACAATTCAAGCTGCTGCACAGCCTGCTATTCCATGTAAGTGCTATTCACTACATGTGTTGGTCCACCTTTCTACTCCAGGTCTGTTTTAGCATGTTCTTGAACATGTTTTGTGACAGTCAGAGCTTCAGCTGTCACAGGCCATCTGGAGGAGCTGGGAATGAAGGTTATTACTATCTATATGCTTTATAGTGGCTCTGTGAAGCTGAACGAAACTCAGCAACTGAAGGTTACATGCCAGGTCATGTCCCCTTTCTGCTCAGTGTTTTAGCTTGAACAGGGCTTGATGTTCTTGCTGCTCTTCTGACCAGGCTGCTGGAAATCTTAGACTGACAGATGATGAACATGCAGTTACTCTGATGTATATGAGATTTACTAGTCCTGCAGCTTGGGTGCTAAGCAGATAGTTTGCAGGAGTGCATTAAATCTTAGCATGTGTACATCAGCAAATACAGATTTATTTGGATCCAAAAACTAAACAAAATTATTTGGGTGGTTTTGGTGGTTTAGGTTGGATTCGTAAAATCAGTCTGCACAGTTAGATGTCAAATGACATAGTGTTATGGAAGTATATCCACTGCACATACAAAAGCCATAACCTCATGAAAAACTGACTGCTGTATAACAACAAAATAATAAGATTGAAACCATGACCATCCCAGCAAATATGTTTCTTTGTCCAGTTTCCTTAAGCTTCTAGCTATTCTGCAGAAGCACTTGTAATGGTTTAACAGATCTGCCCTCCTACCTTGTTATTGCCGCAAACATCAGAGACCTGATCCAGGCGGAGCCATTCCCATTCTGCACTTGGACACGTCAGTTTGGCTTCCTTAGCCACATCTGTGAGCAGCTACTGGTGTAGCCTGCTTGGGCTGTTTATTTTGAATTGGCCCTGCACCAGAGCTGGGATGCTGCAAAACAGACTGTAGTTTGGGTTGGCGTTAGGAACAGCAGTATAATAAATCTTGCTGCTACAGGGACATAATGAAGGGTTGGGAGTAGAGTGAGGTCCATTAGGGAATGGCCACGGAAGGAGCTGGGTGTGACAGAAATGAGCTAAGGGAGCTGTGATAAGAGAAATCTTTGGCACTAAAATAGAGACTGAAAAGAGAGGAAAAAGTTAAAAGAAAAAAAAAAAAAGGAACAAAGGTGAAACTTGAAAAGAGAAAATGCGGGGTGGAACATTTTGAAGAAATTTGTAACTGCCAGAAGGAAATGAGCATTTGGGGACAGAGAGAATTCAGAATTCCTATCTTCCGCCTATTCCTTTTCCGCACAACAAGTTTCATTTTTTACCTTTAATGTGGTCATAGAAGATGCTTGAGAGGACAAAGCCCTATTTTAAGTATGCCTGTTCTGCTTACAATATCTCATTGAAAGATCTCGCATCTGTAGCAAACAGCTCTTTGGGTTTCGAGGTTCCCAGTGCAACAACAGATTGCCCCAAAAACTGTAGATTTCAAACCTCATACCTGTCACAATCCCTTTGTCTTGCTAATAGGAAAAGAAAATGTCATATTCAGAAAATGTTGCCTCCTTCCTGGAAACCTGGGATGAAATTCCTCCACTTGTAGTCAGCAAGCCCTTCCCCACAAGGGCTAATGTTCTTTATGTGAAAACAAGGAATGATAATAATTTAAAAACCTCCTCAAGTGAATGTTTACCTATTTCCACAGAGATGGAGTGCAACTCTCCAGAATATTTGCTGAATGAACTCTCAACAGCCCACACCCAGGACATGTGAAGGGAGGGACAAGGCATGTGCAAAGACAATCAGCATTTCTGCAGCCTGTCCTGTGCAGAATCAGTCTGCAATGTTAGGAAATGAAATACAGACGTTTGCTCAGGCTTTGTTTCAGCCAAAGAAGCTGTGAAATAGTTTTTTGGGTTATGAGCTGTGTTCAAGACCTCTCTTACGGAAGCTGCCAATGCATGGCTGAGATGGCACATTTTTTCCTGTCTCCACACCCCCTTTCTCCTTGTGTTCCCTCTCTCCTCTTTAAATACTTCTTCCTAACAGAAATGGATTGGAGCCAAAAGTTCCCTAATTCTGGAAACTTCTTGGGTCTGAGGTTTTGACTTAATTTATCTTTACCTGATGATGTGAGTGAACTACAACCCTGTTGACTTCTGTAGTGTTATCCAAGGCTAAATCAGCATATACCTTACCCACAAAAGAACCATTGTTCAGGATGTTGGCATTTGATCATGCTGGGGAATGAAAGCCATATTTGAGTGAGGCCTACAAGTGCCTCATTACTGCACTGTAAACAACTGGATATTACAGTAATGGACAAGCCTTTGAGTGCTATGAACGGCTTCACATTCACTTTATTGATTTGCAATGTGCACAGTGATGGTCTGCTGTAATAAATACAAATGCCATAGTGTAGAAATGTCAGAACAACTTATTAAAAATGTGTCTCTTCCTTGCTCGTGCAGTACAGCATGGATGTCTGCACAGCTGCAGGATTGTGGCAAGGTGGGGATGAAGCTGTGGCTCAAAATTCAGCATTGCAAGAATATAAATTCAGCATATAAACAGAACCTGTACTGGCCAGCCCTTTCCTTTTGCGTTGTGCTTCTGCCTAACAGACAAGACTTCTCCTGTGCCTCGGAACATATTTCACATCACAGAAGATAATATATTGTTTCTTACATCACAGGAGGGTTGAGATGGTGCCAGGTCTCAGCCCACATATCATTGGCAGTTGTCTGCCCACCTTTCACCATTTAGAGGAGCAGAAAGTGCCACTGGAGCCAACGTTTCTCTTAACAGTAAAATTGTTTTACCTAAGCATGGAAAACCTCCAGCCTTTACCACAGCTGTTGTACAAACAAGAGACTTATGGCAGATCATGCGTGTGCTTCTGCTGGGTGCCCCTGAAGTATCTGTCTGTACCTTTATGTATATATGTATATGTGTATCTAACTTTCTCTCAGGATATACATATATAGATTAATAGACTTCAACCAGATCAACACTTTGAATAACTCCTGATTGATCTCTTTGTTCACTGGAGGGTAAGAGGCAACCTTCTGAAGAAAATCAGTTGTGTCCATATGCATGTCTGCTGACATATGGTTTCCCAGTCCATTCTTCTTTGTGACAACTGAGTTGGTCTGCAGCTTCTGGATGGACTCTTCTGGGAGAATTCATACACTGACTGGCAGTTTCTTGCTATGGTTTCCTCACATGTTGTCCTGACATCCCCTTAGCTCATTATGTAAAGGGATGTTGCAGTGAGAAATCTGTCCATATCTACTACCTATAGGTAGGATTTACTCTCAGAAACCTCTTAGTCCCACCTGCTCCAAAATCTAGCTAGTGGAGGAAAGTGAGGATGGAACTGGGAAAATTGCTTTGCTATGTAGGAGAAATGATAAGCTATTCATTGTAACCAAAGTAAGTATGAGTTTATGAATGAGTGTGGAGTGTGATGGGGCCTATGGGAAGGCTGGGAGAAGAGGGTGGATATTTTGCTGGAAACTCCTGTCTGTTTCCACAATTATGACTATAAATATCGCCTGTACTCCAAGAATATACACTCATACAAACATTCAGATAGATATTTCCATGATATTCATCAGCCTTAGCACTTTGCAGATGACAACTGCATTAAACCTCTTCAAAAATCATTTAAAGGAGAATTACTGTGCTCATCATTCCAGCTGAACAACAGAAAGGGTAGATGACTTAGTCTGTATACAGGGTTTATAGCTAAACCGAATCCATCATCTCTGATTCCAGTGTGACTATTCTTTGTCCTTTTATTTATAGAAAAAGTCCTTCTGAGTTAAGCAACAGAAGGGATCTATGGAATTTCACAGAAATCTGTAGATGTAACTCCAGAAACTGCCAGGACCCCTTGATTTTTAGTGTTGTTCTTATTGTTGTTCAGGTAGTCCTATGGATTTACAGATTTCCTATAATGTTCTGCTGTGGATACCATAGGAAATGGGAGTCTTGAACAGGATAAAGAAGGTGCAATGCTTTGCTCCCCAAAGTCCCCCATTTGGTTGGCATGTCAGGAGAGGGGAGGAGAGCCTGCTGTTAACCTCATTTGATGGATAGTCCCTGAGGCACCACTGCCATCTGGTGAAAGCTAGATCAGCCCATGGGGATGTGTTAGGGAGCCATAACTGACAGCCTTACCACTGCACTAGGCTCAGCAGAAAGTGAGCACAGTCTGGCCCACAGAATCTTATTGAGAGTGTTTCTTTGGAGTTTTTCTTTTTAATTCTGTTTTAGATTTCTACAGCACATCCATAATTCCTTACACAGTCTTTGCACATTAATCAGAAATTATAATTATAAAACTCTGAGGACCATCTCCATGAGGAAATCATGATGATGTCCACTCAGAGTTGGGAAGGTTTTTATGGGTTTGCCACTTCTGTCTAAGTAAATCCATTTTCTGAATCATGTGACAAGGATGTGTCCTGCTTGTATTGTGTAAATGCTCTGTTGAGGAGCAGTCAGCAGTGATTATTTCTGTGCCATCAAACACACTTAATGGTCAGATTTGTCAAAAAAGAAAGCAAAATGATTGTCTTAACTATGCAAGAAGCTACTGTCTGTTCAGTTCCCTGGGCTTTGGAAAATAACCTGGTTCATATCCAGGATGCTCAAAACTCGTCTCGGCCAGACTGACTATGCATCCTCAGGGGATGAGGGGAAGGGAGCTGCTGGCATGAACAAGCTGGTACAGACATATATGCTTTCTGTGGAGCCATTTTGAAGAAAGTATAAATTACTCCAAGAACCAGTGGGTGTTTTTCTGTTACTGACCTGATATCACACATGGAATAGAGAAAGCCAAAAGGCATGGTGTCTCCTGGGGGTCGATCCAATTCAACCTGTAGGCTGAAATGAGTAGAAAACTGCTGACTAAATAGACTTTGGATCAAGCACCAACCTCCTGTTATCAGAGTTCAATGTAAGTGATCTCTCCAGCAGAATTGTACTCTTAGTTTAAATGTCATAGTTGGCTGGGAAGATGGATGTATACTAACACTTGCTTTCTCCTTCCACTCATCCTTTTAGCATCAAAGATGTTTATATGGGCTTACAAACCTTGGAAATGTATTGTTAAAGTGTTTATGATGTTGTGGGTTTTTTTATCTTTAAATCTCAGAATCATATTTACAAATAGTATCAATTACTGTTTCAACAAGGAGAGATTGCTTTATGATCAATACTGTATATTATATCCTGGGGTCTGTTGTGAGCAGGTAGTATTAAGACATACATAATTTATTAATGATGTCAGTAGAGGCCCAAAGTCTTTAGTGAGGAACAGGTCAAGTTTTGGTCAAGCTTCGGTCCAGCTTTTTCATGACTTTTCAGTTCCTAGGTTAACTTCACTATAGTGGGAACCCAATAACTTCAATGGAGCTAAATAGCCAGCTGTTTAAGGGAAATAGAAAATGCACAGACTTAACTAAAAGGTTTTTTTCAACACAACAAAAACAAAGGAAACAAAGAGATTTCTATTTCTGATAATCAATTTTACACTCTGAAGAACATACTGGGTAAAGTACTGGAAGCTATAAGAAGCCAATTCTTTACACTTCCAGCCAAAACCTAGCTAAAGGCCTGAATGCAGCATGTCATTATGATTAATTATGGGTAATGACTGTTTTATGAACCTAAGAAAGAAAAGCATTTATTTTTCTCATATTATAGTGGTAGCATCTTGTTTTGTTTTAAAGCTGGGAGTGTGAAGCCAAACAGATGATGAAACCCTTTCATTAGCTTTTTTGTTTTACTCTAGACTGTTACAAGACTTATTGGGCCAAATCACCATCACATAGTGGCTCTGTCAGTGCAGGAGACAAGGATGCAGTCTAGGACCTCTGGGGTTTCATATTTTTTCCTTTTGTTCTATTTAATTAATTTGCTGTGGTGGAAAACCCTAGACCTATGTAGGATGCTGTTCAACATCCTAAATGAGGATGAGGAGACAAGTACTAGACCAGAAAGGTCTGCTCTGGCCCTGACTCAAAGCCCCAGGAATATTTCTCTTCATTTTTGCAAGCCTTCAGACCAGACCATTGAGGGCCCATGTAGAAACCTGCGCCTTGGGGTAATGAAAGCTTGAAAGCAGTTATGGCTGAGGGGCCAAGGCTGTGATGAGGTCCCTCTCAAACTATTCTGCCTAGAATTGACACCTGGGGCCATGTTACCCAGCACTGCCAGTCCAGAGCACACCTCTCCATGAAAGTTCAGGGAGTTTCCATCCCTCCGGGATCTCCATACTTCCCAGAAGGGGGTCTGTGTTAGGACAGCAATAGGCATACTGTTGGCTTTATCTGCAGAAGTATTCTTGAAGAGAGGAGGCAAGAGGGTGAACACCCTTTGCTTCATCCCTGTGGTTTAGGGAGCTGGGGACAGCAGGGCGGGACAAGGGCTTTTTGCGCTATTGGGCACTAAGTTTTAAAGAGGGGTTAAAAAAGTAGGGGTAAAATTTGGGGGGGGAAAAAAAAAGAGAAAAACATCAGAGAAAAGGGATCAGGCAACGAGAGCTCTGGTCTCTGGCTGTTCCCCAGTGCACCAGGAGGTGGTGCAAAGCCCCTGCTCATCCCACAGACAGTAGACAAATTCCATTCTTCCAGGGACTACTATCAAACTTGTATTACCCGGGGAAAATACTAGAGGTTTAACCCTTAACAACATGCTTCTATAACTCTGGTATTTTGGTATATGTTTAAGGCTGACAATATTAACTGTACGAAAGGAAGAAAACGGAGGACAACTTTATACAGCTAACTGCTATTATAGTGCTGCAATAATGGTGATAAAGGTATTACCAAAGACCTCTGAAGTATTACATTTATAGGACAAATGATTCTTGCTGTACGGAATGCAGACAAAAATGTGATCAGATGTTAAATTCTTTGTGCTTGTGTTTTCCATTATGTACAATTGCTTTCTTCTTTATTTTTAAACTTTTTTCCATAAAATAATGCTGTAGGAAATTAATGAGTAAAAATAACTGATTTTCATCAACTAGTGTTTCCATGTGTATTAATTAGAAACAAATTAAAACCTATGTCATGAAAGTGTTTTTTCAGTTAACTGTTACTCAAAACAGGAACTGCTAAATGTTTTCCCTGTCTCCTTATTGAAATACTTTACATTGGTAATAACTAGTTTGTGAATACGTTATAGGGACTTCGTGGTATTTTAACAAAACAACTAATTTGTCTTTGTGACAAAACTGTGTAAAACATGGCTTGATTGCTGAATTACTAAAACATTAGTGAAATAAATGCATTAGTTTCAGGTAAAATGAAAATTTTATTTCGTTTTTAAAATCTCAGTGTATGATTGCAAAGCTGCCTTATTAAAAGTTTTTAACACTGTAAGAAAAAAATATATGAACATGAGTTCAGCTTACACTGAAAATAAAAAAGAACCTCAGTTTATTTTTCCTCAAATTACAGAAGTTCAGTTTCATTTTTTAAAGTAGAACAAGGGTCTGTAAAAGAAGCATTCATTTCAGCTCCTTAATTGGTAATGATTAGCAATGCCTATTATGGGGTATTTAGACTGCCAGTTCACATAAACTAGTATATTTCAGCATACTTTCTCTGGAGCAAAATGAAATATAGTATTTTCAGAGTTGGGTTTTTTTTTTTGACAGCTTTATTTCTTTTCCTTTCCTTCCTGGCTAACAAATATTTTTTCATGCAAATTATACATATGTTCCAGGTACAAAAGCTTGCATTATTTTTATGAAGGCAGATTTCTTCCGGCCGTATGTATAGATGTTGTAACAGGCATATCTCCATTCAACATGTTATTAAATAATCTTTTTTTAAGGTATGTGATAAATTAAGTTGTGTAAAGGTTAAAAGAAAATATACAATTTAATTTGTGCTAACTTCCTTGCTTTTTAAAATTCTTAGAAATGTTGAATAGATATTTTTTTATTATTATTTTTCCTACCTTAATAATAACATATGTACTTGTTTATTTTACATTTTGCTTTGAAGGTGGATGTCACTTTGAAAGAGAATGATTAGAGAAGAGTAATGGTGGAGAGCTGTAAATATAAACATCTAAAGCATCATCCAAAAGACTCAATAGCATATTATTCTAAATTTCAGGTCAAAAACCTTTTAGAATATTGCATCAGAATCTTTGTTGCTTTAAATCAGTGTAACTTCACTGAAGTCAATGGAGCTACATTGGCTTTTATCAGCTATGAATCTGTGCTATTGTTTTGAATCTTATTTTAAGTGCAAGTGCTTTTATACAAACCTTTAAAAGTTCAGCTTTGCTTATTCAATAAAATTAATGTTTTGAACTGTGACTTAGAGTATTAAAAAGCCATTTCAGAATATAGCCAGATTTTCTTCTCTTGCTAATTTAACTTTCCATTATTATCTTTAGAGAATGTCATTTTTTCAAGCATGCTAATGCAGCAAACTTTTATACCATCATTAAGGATCATGGTTTATTGGATTTTGTCTGACTACTCAAGCAAACATTTATTTAGTGACACTTTTAAATACAAGACTGTACTACAAATGTCAGAAATGCTGTTTGAAAGTTTATGAGTGAACACTTTATTGCTTTTAAGAGAGCCCAGAAAGGAATTAAAATAGAAAAGTTTTACATTAACTTTCTCCGTGGTGCTATGAGAAAGCTATTTGACTCTTGGGATTTTTTCAAGTTTATTATGTGACAGTAACAAAATCTATAATTAAGCTTGAGAAAAACATGCACAAGGTACAGATATAGCTCAGGCACTGTGGATGCAGGTATATATCTATCACCTATAAGCAATCATTTTCTTTCACAGCTCTTGATAGCAACAAATGAACGCACAATGTTCTAATATCACCATGACTTTATCTGGATCTTTGTGCTTTTAAGCTAATGGGAAGTTTCCTTTTTTATTCCCTTTCTTTTGATCTTTTTTCTTTTGTTTAGCTGGTCAAAAAAGAAAAAAGAGAAAAAAGTGGAGAAACTGCATTTTGCACTTTTTTTATAATCATTGCTGAAAATCTGTCACAGCTACCAAGGAAAACTAAAGAAAACCAGAAACAGAAAGACTATTATTTATGGCCGGCAAGATACAGTATGGCACCATATGGTAGAATTTATCAAATTCTTTCCTTTCTCATGCAGGGCAAATAGGAGCCGTAGACAGTTCCCTCTTGCAGTCCTTGTTTTGCTAGCCACTCATTCATTTACACTCTGGGCTAAATTCTGCTTGACCTACTGCTTTTACACCCCTGAACTTACTTATGAGGGCACGGCAAGCAGGGTTTGGCCTTCTGTGTTTATTTCCTCTTCCTGCAAATGCAGTTTTGCTCAGAATGCTGTTTGCATTTCAATCAACTAAAACAGGAGGACGGGTAAATTAATGCCTGACTTAGCTCTTCACAGCTGATACTTAAATGTAACAGTAGTCTTGCGAGGGTTTAAGTTTGCAGGGTGACACTTACCAGGTGTAAGGTGCTGTAAGGTTAAGAAGCATCAAACCTATAATAAGAGTCTGACTTCCTCTTCATTTTGTCTCCTTTTGTGTTACATACTAGGGCAAGGAAGGTCTGCCAATCACTATCATTTCTTTTTCTTGTTCTGTAAAGACTGGGTCGTCACAGCAACAGGCCTGTGACAGGCTGGTATCCTTTTATTGCTCCAGGGGGGTCCTAATAGGATTGAACCAAAAGATCAAGTGAATAGCTTCCTATTTTAGATTTGTAATAACTCCGAACTGCTTGCATATACATGGACCTTACAGTTTTATGAGGAGACTTTATACCAGAGAAAAGATCTGTCTGATCCTAAGAGTGCTGTACTTTTGAACAGATACCCCTTAGCCTACTACATCCTTGGAAAGGGGCGGGGGGGGGGGGGGGGACAAAAAAAAAAAAACACCAAAAAAAAAGAGACAAAAAAAACACCCCCTCCCCCCCCCCCCCACACAA
>WUAM01000071.1:22869405-22913437 GCA_024336885.1 Actenoides hombroni
TATATCTGTTATATACATTATATATCTCTAAATATATATAGGTATTTTGCTTGATTTTTTATTTAAAACCAACCCACTGAAACATACAGTGGTGAAATATATTTTTCCTTGTCACATGAATTGTTTGAATTGCTTTATTTCTTCAAATTGTTTTATTTCTTCTTTATAATCTTCAAATAATTTTTCAGTATCCCTTTCACCACACCAGCTGCCTCTGTGATGTCCTTGTTAAAAGTATCCCAGTGTATCCCATACAAATCCTTTGTTTCAGCTTTTATAGTTCAGTTATGGAATTAACTTCGGGGCATAACTGTTTCTTGGGCCAGAAGCAGCTCTGCTGAAAGCATAGTGACAAACCAGTTGCTCCTTAAAAGGGAAAAGAAAGATAGTAGGAATTGCAGGGCACTTGTGGACTTCATCAAAGTGTGTTTCTGTGAGTTTTAGAATGACCTAAAGTGGACTGTTGCTGAGAAACCAGAGAAGATCAGGGCAGACTAACACAGTTTGTAACTCTCCGAAACCATTTTCGTGGACTTCATCCAGAGCACCTCCCTGGAGCCATTTTGCACGATGGGGCTTGCACCCTGTGTTAGAGATGAGTTGCTCTCTAAGCTGTATCTGTCATTCTTCCTGATTGCAGCAGCTGTTGAGTGTTGTGTATGTATTGAAGCTCTACCATCAAGGTAGAGCTGTAACTGAAATAACATGGGCAGCAGAAATGAAAGCTGGACTAAGTTTCATGGGATGCTCAGTCCCTTGAAAAGGAATGTTAAGTTAATTGTAAGTGTTGCAAATGCCTTCTGTGGGGCATCTGCTCAGCAGAAATTTCCTCTGCACTTCTCAAAGTCTGTTTAGACAGGCTAATAAATCTCTTCCTCTCTTCAGCTACAGAGGATTGGCATTTTATAGCTGGAGAAGGTGAAGAAGGGAAAGTTATATCTTGTACAGAAAGATAATTCTAGGGCAGCACCAAAGGAGTGCACAGACTTCTTCGCTCTTAGCTCTTGAAGCTAAGTAGCTGAGTGTGGTGTTTTAATAGAAAACAAAGTCTCAGAGGGTGGAGACTGAGAATTGAGAAGGCTGAGTGGACAGAAAGGAAAGAGATCTGTTCACAGAGGAGGCTGGGGAGATGTAAGGAAATCTGTATGTGTGTCTGTGATTTGTGGTTGTCACTGTAGTTACAGAGTGGCCTAAATCAGGTTCTAGAAAGTGGACTTTATTCTGCAGCACTGATAATGAATTACAATACTACTGATTCAAGATATTTTCTTATTTCAATTGTTTTTGTGTACACTCAGTTTGAAATGCTTGAAAAAGTTATAAAAATCAAGGTAATGTACTTCTAAATTGTGATTAGTTTGATTTACGAAAGACAAAGTCTAAAAAGAATGTGAACATTCATAACCCAGTGATTTAGTGTAAAACATAAAATAATAAAGTTATGTGTTTAAAAATGTAAGGAATAAGTTCCAGTGATGTCATAAATTCCAGGAAAATATTTTAGGAATTACAGCATAGAAATGTATTATGGCTTGGCTGGAGTAATGATTTCTGCTTGACCAACAAAACACTTTATAGCATGAAATCTATGGATGGGTATTAAAGCTGATTTTATTAGAGGGGCTTCTTTTAGATTTGTATGTTATTTACTAAATTTAAAATACTAAAATAGCAGGTAAAATTAGGTCAATTCCTAATTATTTTATTCTTAAAATATAATAATTTAAATTAAAAATTAGACATTTTTTAGTGTGCATGACATTTGCAAGATATGTAGGCTCAGCAAGACCTTTCTCTTTTTTTCCCTGGTGGGATGGTGTCAGAAGCCCTGTTTGCAGTGTTGTGTTCTGTTCTCCATGCAAAGCTGACAGAGACTGATATGGGTTAGACAGTCACCACCTTGTCTGATGGTTTGGAGGTTCACAATAGAACCTCTAATGGAAAACATCCTTCTCTGAGAAATATAGCTATGCATGCAAAATTAGTGTTATCACCCCTTTCTGTGAGTGGGCACAGAGGGAGGTTCTGTTGCATTGTCTTCTGGATCCATTTTCCACTTGGCTCCCTTTCTCCTTATGCAGTGCTGAGATGCTGCCCTTAACCCCTTCTTTGTGGCAGCACAAAGACACTGGTCAGATCTTCCATGACCTTGGGCTATTAGTCCTCTGTGTAACACTGCAACTCCTTTTCCTTCTATAATGACTTGGGCTTTTTTTTAAATTTTTTTGCTGGCAGGTGGAACTGTGGTGCCTGGGATCTATTAATGTGGCCAAGTTTTGACTCTGATGAACTTTTAATTCAGCTGAGCCATGGCTAGAGATAGTAATGTTCAAAGGCAGAGTACTGCACTGCTGAGATCTTCACACTAATCATTTCTATAGTGCTCTAAGTGGAAGTGGGTTTAAGTGATTGACAGGTTAATAAAAACTTGATGTTCCTGCCCTAAGATTTTACTGTCCAAAGTTCAGTTGTACGTTATGACCCAGATTCAAGGACTTTTGAAGATGAGTAAAATATTTCAGTTCATGCCAAATTTGCTGAAAAACATTTGAGGTGCACATTGCAGAGGCATCACCAAGAGTGCGCCAGGGAGACGTAGAGATGTCATTGTTCCCTTCAGCTTCCAAACTGATGACCCCTGAACACACCCTGGTTAGGTACCCTTACAGGCAATTCCAGGATCCCTGTGCCTCACCCCCTTCCTGGTTGAAGGCTGGTGTTGAATTTGTGAAGCCATTCAGTGCAGAGAGGGGTATTTCCTGTCTGTCATGGGTCTGCCAGGTCTTGCTTCTCTCTGCCTTAACTGTGGTGACATAGAGGGATATAAACTGCATCATGTGAGGGAGGGCTCATGCAGCTCTGCCAAAGGAGTGAAATGAGTGTTTGAGTCTTCACCCTCCAGGTATAATGCTAACAGTCAACTGTACAGCTGCTTCAAAACTGGGTACGCCCACGCTGCACATCTCAGGCACAGGAGTCACTTGAAGATGTAGATAACTAATGATAAGAACAGCACAGGTAGTTGAGTTGTAATGCAGTACACAGCCTGCATGAGTTGCAAAATGAAGTGGATAATGTCTGGACTGGTTGCCTTCTCATTTAATGTTTTGTTTTTCTCTAGGGTAACTCAGATTGAAAGGGATCCCTAGACTTAAGAACAAGGTTTCCTCATTTGGTAGTGAAAGTGTTGATCTGGGACCTGTTTTTACCTGTCCAACATCTCTACAACAGGGGTTGCTCTTATGTGGCCAAGGACCAAAGTGGTTTCTCTGTGGCTACGTGAGAGAGGAAATATAAATCAAAGGGCCTAATTCTGGAGGAAGCAGCCTATTCTCCTGTGAGAGATCTTCTCTTTCATGTAGAGAATCATCTCAGAGTTCTGGCAAACTAAGTGAGGTTTTTCTGGGTTATTTGCTGGGGAAAAGGCCAATAATGTTATTTAAAACTGCACAGAGTCCAAATCTTATTTTTTCCGAAATTTCCCAAATGTGTTGTTTTTTGCATGCATATCACTTAATAATTCAGTCCTGAATTTCCATTCTGTCTTCTTTTTCTGTCCCATTTTGGGGTTTCATGTACATTCCCTTTTCTCTAAACATCCTGTCACATACCAGAGGTGTAACCATATCCACCATCTTAACTCCAGGTGGCTGGAAGCTGATTCTGCATAAATTAGAGAGAAAAGCTATATTCTTCTCTTCGCTCTCTGAAAACTGCCCCAAATTAAATTTATAAACCATAAATCTACCCAGGTTTAAGCTGTGTCCACCTCTATTTCAACAGTTCCCTGTACTTAGGATCACACAAACAAAAAATGCTTCTAACCATTACTGAATCAGACCCCTTTACCTCCCTCTGTAGTTTTCAAAGCCCAGATTCTGGCCTAACCTGTATACTCAAGAGAAGGGAACAACCCCACATTCATTGATAACTCAATTAAAAAAAGCAGTGTAGTGGATTTCAATTGCAGTAATAGAACCTAAAAAATGGCGAGACTTTATTCCCATGACAATGCAAAAAATAATAATCATATAACACAAACATGTAAAGAAAATGTTGTTCATTAAATCCAGCTTTTGCTAATGTATACTTGAAGATGTCTGGAACAACAGATCACAAGCAGAGGCAAGAGGCAGCTGCTCCAGCAGCTGGATGCTCCAGCACATGGGTAAGGTTGGTGAGGATGGAGGGTTGAGGTCTGGCATGAGAGCCCACTGAACCCTTCGTTTGACAGCAGATGTGGATCAGTATCATTTTACTGACATCAGTGAAACTGTGAGACTCCATCCTTTGACTTTTGTAATTCCCATTATTTCAGACAGAGTGTACGGTTAGAGATAAGCCCAAACTTACAGAAGATTAATGTTTCTATAACTTTTCTGTAATGTCTCTATAAAAGCCCAACCCTTTATGGCCAAAAGCAGGACATTTTGTAGCTTCAGCTGACAGGAGTTGACAGGCATTTTGTGCTTACAGTTCTTTTTGTCTCTAGTTAGAGAAGTAGTGAGATCAGATCTCATAACTGACTCTTATCATCAGTCTTGTGAGAATTCCTCCCTTTTGGTACTGAAACTTTTCAGAGTTGTTAGTTAGAAATGTGCATCTCTGAATCCTGAATGAAATCTTAAACCAGCTTCACTATCAGACTTTTAGTCTGAAATCAGCACAGTCCAAACTCACACGAAGCAGCTATAAAAGAGGCCAGCCCATACAGATTTGCTTTTATATTTCCAGCCAGAAAAACTACCTGCTTTCTATCCATACTCATATATTATTCCTGTAGCACTGAAGATATCCTGTTTTCAAGGAAAAGTCATACTGGATGATTTCCAATATATCTAATTCTGGGATACAGCAACTGAACAAAGTGAAAGGATTGGCTGTATCCAGGGCTTTTATGACCTTTTGGAAAAAACAGCATGAAAGTCCACCTGATCCATGGGTTCATCTAAGAAAATTACAGCAGCCATCATCATTGTAGAACATCGTTGTCATTAAATATACCAGGAAATATATCTACCTTCAAAATTTCTTCTCTCTTTCATAAGCACTTATTCTTCGTTATGAAATCAGCACTGCCAGCTGAATCCAGCACAACTTCTTTAAAACCAAGTGACAACTTTCCGGGTTTCTATTTTTCTCCATTGCAAGTCCAGATAGTCTTTGATTTAATAAGAGTGTCCACCATTAGCCAAAACGAAAAGGCTTGCAGGATTATTGTCTCAAGACTTCATTATTTTCAGAAAATGCATTACAAGTTTGATATCTACTGTCAGGGATGAGATAAACCCAAAATGAGCACAGTATGCTCATCTTGGGTGAGCTTGCTGCAACACTCGTCAATTATAAGACTTTTTCATGGCTGCTACACTCCTTTTTGAAACACTAAAGGTCTCACTAATCTTATCAGGTTGTTGATTACCACCTGCTGAGCACAACAAAGAGCCAAAGAATGTGCATTACCTTCAATACACACCAGTGTTTGAGTCTCGAAATTACTGTTTCTTTAAATGATGTGCCTATTTTGACTGCCTGGTTCCAAATGTGTGCCATGTGCCTGTGCCAGTCAGCAGCTCTTTCAGCCCCGTGCCAGGTGCTGCAGCGCTGGGATAGAATCTCGACAACGGGATTGTTAGTGCGGGGGGTGCAGCTGACAACAACGGGCAGCAAAAGAGAACTTTCCATGGAGCTTTATCCCTTTCCCTTAGCTCTCAGCCTCCTGAAACAAAGCCGTAAAGAGAATGTTTGTTGCTGGGAAAGACGTGACAAAGTTTTTCTTCTGTGGTGGAGTCAGTAGCAGCACAAAAGATCCTCTCATTAATGTAATAAATGAGGTGAGAATTAGGAAAAGATAAGATGCTGGTTTTCAGTGCTGAAAATTAAACCATGTGAGATACTCCCGAATCTCTGAGTACAAGTCCTCCTTATACAGACATCAAAGTGGCAGGACTGGAAGAAGCCCCGGGGGTGTTGTGGAGCTGAGTTTTGACTAAAGATGGGTATGACCAATATGGGTCAAAGCTTGCATTCAGTGGATAAGCATTCAAAGTTTGTCAGCTTATTCCTATTTACTGGACTGCCAAAATTTGGCAGGAGATATCAAGATCATCTCTATTACGATCTTTTTAGAGTTCCCTGCTTTGATTTAGCCTGGAAATGCTCCAAGATCAGCTTTCTTGTGATATTTTGGCACTTTTTTTTTTTCCTCAATTATTTTTACTGTGACATTCCTATTTTACTAGCTGCAGCCTGAACTAAGACCTCTGTAGAGGAGATGGCAAGATGTGGCTGGCTGAGTTGGACACTGAGGTTAGAGAAGAGCTTGAGGAGTGGGAGTTAGAGGCATTCACTGCTCTTCTCTGAGTGGCATCAGCTGAGGAAATGGGACTGGAATAGTTTCACATCCAACAGTGAGATCTGTGATTAAAGCATAGCCTAGGCATTTGATTTTGTATCCAAAACCGTGATGGAGATACACACGGCGTTCAGTTAGGGACTTAACATATCTGAGCAAGCAGATTAGTATCAAGACAACACTTGGTGCTTCTTAGGCACCCTTTAAATGCCCATGTATTTGCCTCCCACTGCCCTGTGGTGATATGCACGTGTGTGCTTCTTTGCAGCTCCTGTGGTCTGGAACAACTTTCTAATGTCTCGACCTCCCAAATTGTCCATCTTTCTCCAAATCTTGTTTGAAAACATTTCCTTTTCCCTCAGCCTGTGCCACTGAAGCTCTGTTTTGCTCTGCCTATGGTTTGTACTGATTGCTCTCTGAAATACTCCTTATGTGACCGATTTTTGCTCTATTTTGGCTTGAACTTACACCTTGGCTGAGTCTGTGCTGTACGCAGTAAAACCGATGTGGGGTTCATGGTCTGTATCTTACGTGATACAGATTAAAAGTTGGGTTGAATTCACAGAAGCTAAAGTACTGCTGTAAGGCATTTTTCCTCCAAGAATGGCCTGTTGGTGCCAAGGATTCCAGCACTGTCTCTTGTTAGTGGAGCGATATTGTGCCAAACCCTCAGTGCAGGAGATCACAAAAATCAACCCAATCAGGTTTTTTAGAATTTTCCCATATGAACATTCCTCAGTGTCCAAAGACCTTCCCCAGTTAAGAACAAATGCAAAGAGTGGAGTTAGCTGTGTGATGCGTTTCAGCAGGCATGCCTACATCAATGTACTTTCTCGCAGTGCTCCGTACAAATGAAGTGTTGATTACTGGCTAACTGACAGATGATTGAAGATAATTCTTCCAGATGCTGCTAGCTGGTGTCACAAGCGATGCTTCACTTGTGTCAGTGAAGTTTTTGTGAAGTAGCTGCCAAATTGCAAACATCCTTCACAGTATGTCTTAAGCTGGTGGAAACAGACGTTTTGAACTTTTAGGGTGAGGTTAGTGGAAGAGACAGGGTTTTGGGGTCTGGTGAAGCTATTCATGCATTAGTACGCTTAGAAAATGTAAACCTGTCTTGCTCCAGACATGTCTAGCCCACTGACTTCTACTGCTGGTTGTGAGAGGGCACCATGAATCTACATGTTTTAAAATCACATACCCACTTATGGCCCTGGCTTTTGATAAGCTTTAGGATTCCATCTTTGAATTCCACCAGGAAACTCATCCACCGATCCCATTTTTGGCACTGTTAAACTATGAGCTATTTGCTGGAATGGTTGGGCCAGAGTAGGAGTGGCAGAAGGACTTAGCAGAAGCAGCTGCTAATATAAGCGGTATTTTATCTATTTAAATTTAATAAAGGCTGTCAATCAGAAGAACATCTTATTGCAAAATTTTGCTTCTGTAATAGATTTTTAAAATGTAGGTTTTAATGATGTTGACCAAGCACAGTTCTTCAGATCAGGTCCATTGCTCACTGGAGGTACTGTAAAGACCCTGACCGACTTTAACGTCTGTTCGATCAGTTCTAGAGTGCTGAGGGAGGTGTTTTGTGAGGATTAATTTTTCTACTTAAAGAACCTTCCCCTCAGCAAAATTTCCTTCCGAACACAGAGGTAATGGACCATTTTCTTCATTCTATAGCTTTAAGAAAGATAACTAAGAGAAAAGATTAATTCAGTGATACTTGTGGAGTTAAACAGAAATTCTAACATATTAATGCAGAACTGCAAGTTCGCTCTATATTATCTCCTGTTCCCCATCTATAGAGACATTTAATATAGTCTGAACTTTGAAAATACTACTTTAAAAAGTTTGGCAATTTGTGATAGAAAAAAAAGTTTACAAATTTCAACATCCTTTTAAAAACCATGCATTAGTGGGGTTTTTGATCATTGAAGTTTTCCTGTCCTGTTTTTCTTATTTCAAGGAAATGACAAACGGTGACATAAAAACAAAATAGCAGACTGATCTTTGTGTTTTGTAATGAATAATAAAGTGTTTTAACCTCTTTAGGGACTTAACACCACGTTAATCCTTTAATCCCCAGAAAAACCAATTTTGTTGACATGAAAAGGGGATATTTAACTTCATCCAATTAATTTTCTACCTTGGAGATACCATGATTATGAAGATTAGATTGAATAGATTCATTAGAATAACCTTATTGTGTACAAAGTGATAGTTTTGCCTGTAGATAATTGTATCAGTAAAGAAAATTTTATATCACAATTATGCTTCATTTTCTTCAATATAAGAAAAGAAATGCCAAAATGCAGAAAACTACTGCTTCTGTAATAGTTGGGTATTAGGTATTGAATCTTCTTTTCAACCATATGTGACAATAAGAAATGGAAGAGAGCAGAATACTCACTACTTTGCCTATGTCTTTGCTCTATGACTTTGCAAATTTTCGTCATCTTCAAAGTTTTACCCAAGCAGTGAAACAATAAAGCAGCTATTCTGTGTTGATTTTCCAAATGCGTGGCATATGTAAATCAAGATGGATTTTTCACTTTTCACTTAAGCATTTGCAGAAAGGTCAGATTTTCAAACATGTTTTGTGGTACTTCAAAAGGATAAGGCTTTTTTGAAAAATCCTGCCTTATAGTTTGCTGTCTCTGGAATGAAAAGGATATGCATAAGTATGAGGAAGGGTGGTTTTATGGTTAAGACATCAAAGTGAGATTTGGAAAATCCAGATTAAATTCCCCACTCAGCCACACACTTGACGTGCTGCCTTGGTCAGGTCACTTGACCTTACATCTTCCACTGCAAGTGGGTAGATAATACATCCTTTCTTCTATCCTTTTTTACTTGCCTTTTCAAACTGGAAGTAGTTTTGGGTACAGAGGCCACAGCTCAATGATATAATAAATTTGCTTTCTAGTACTGGATCAAAACATTTTGTGACTGAATGATGCAAAACACTAAGTCTGGATAGACTTTATCTGTTAGGCCAAAGCTGTCACTTCTGATGACTTTGTACCAGTGATCTTTATGGTGGGTGAGATATCACTCCCTGTAGTACTCAGCATGGTTTATGAAGCAGTTTAAGCCAAAGAAAGCCCAGAGTCCTGCTGTGTGTTCTCTCTCCCTCTCAGTGTGAGCATTAACAGGGGACAGCTGTGCAGTTGGCTGGATCAGTGAGTGGATCCAGCTCAAAAGAAACCTTACTATCCCCCCCAACCCCAGTGGTAACTTTTCACTCACAGCCAAATGCATGATCACTAATGCTGTCACAAGGGAGAAGATGGGAATGCAAGGCTTGGCGATGAAAGGTGGGGCTGCAATGCAGCTGCACAGATCTTCTTCAGGTCAGTTAAGGGCTTTGTGTTGTGCAGTTTAAGAGCAAAATCTCCTGACACAGGCACAGCCATACTGGGAAAACAGTAGTACAGTATGGGGATACCAGAAAGAGCTCCCTAGGCATGTGCTTGGCCTTCTACCTGAATTCTGGCACTGTCAGCAAAGTGATACTGAAGATAATTACCTGCATCTAAGTCTCAAACACAGGCATTTGTTCAACATACCGTGATATTGGTAACCAACTACTCCCTATCTGATTTTGAGAAGTGCTGGGCATTTTAAGCATCACTGTGCTTGCTCAAGAGCTTTGGAGATGAAGCACTTACATCTCAAACACAGGAACTGACAGATTTTTTTACAGATTCCACACTTTATGAGAACCTAATACCCTCTGATCTTTCCATTGGTTTTATTATTTTGGTTTTGGTATACGGGCAAATGAAACTGGACAGAACATGAATTATTGCAATCCCTTGGTGGATATTTTGCTGCCTATAGTATTGATTTTGAAGTTATGGTGCTGCAGTGTGGCAATATTTCGTACTGTTATCTGCAGCACTCTCACTCATCTTTAAAGCATGGAATTGCACAGAGTATCACTTTGGGTAGGTAGGCAGGAAAACTTGCCCCAACACAATACAACATAATGGTTTTCAAGGAGCCATTATTTTCTGTCATGTCAATAACTGGCAGATTAAAGCTCCTTAAATAGATATTAACAACACTGAGTGTAGCAACTCCAAAAGAGCCATTACTGCGTGTGGTGTCAATAATCCATCAATTACAGACCTCTACTAGTATGCATTTACATAAAAGATTAGAATGTTTCTGAAGGAGCCAGTTGCAGTCAGCCGTTTGCTTTTCGTTGTTTGGCATTTTTTTCTAGTCCCTTCCATTCACACCTTTTATCCTCCCTTTCCCTATTACTTCTCCTGGAAGTCTGGACAAGTGCTATGTCTAAGTAACATAGAAATGTATTTTAATGGTACATTTAGATTCAGAAGAACTCAAGGGTATTGAACCAATTTTTCTCTTGTTTTCTCCCCACAATAATGTACACATGTGCTTTCACACAACGAACACAAACTCTGTTCACAAAACTGACAGTTAAGCACGTGAGAATGCCATTTGAAATAAGACTCCACTGAATCCAAACTGCATTCTTAGCTTCTATACAGAAGTCCTCGATGAAAATAAAAAATGAGTCTCCAAGCCAGCCACACAACAGCAAAACTCATGTGGCTGATACTTAGAAAGTTTTGGTGAGAATATTGTTTCCATCTCTACAAGTAAGATTCAAGGAGTCATTTTTGATTTAAGAGGGAAAACATGACATTTAGGGAACAAGAAGTTCAGAATGTTGTGACTTTTAGGCTGAAACCTGCTTCAAGCTGTAGTTTGAGTACAGTATTGATACCGAGGAGTTCGTTGATGAGAGCACATTAGCAGACGCTAAGCACTGAGTTCAATGAGTCTTAACAACATTCCAGTCATCCCTGAACTGTATCCACGGCAAGGTTTCATTCTAGATGAGGAAAGAAATGAGCACTCAATTTTCCATATTTTATTTTTTGTGCAGAGGTGAGTGCCTGCCTTGGCTGACCAATGTCTGTTCAATGACTATAGGAGGTTTTTAGGTCCCCAGCTCTCAACAGTTCAAGAGAAATAACAAAATGTTTATTGTCCAAATCCTCCTGCTGACCTCAGGTGGAGTCAATGTGGTTTTACATGATGGAAATGGGGAGAAAGATGAAGGAGGAGATAACTTTATTCTTAAATTCTCAATTCCATCTAGAAAGTAGATTGAAAAAAAAAGAATGTTAATATTGAAAAGTCAAGGCTTTGGCGTGTTCTGCTTGCATGGTATTAATAAGTCTGTATGCATTACAAAGTCTTTAATTACATGAGCACATAGTGTACAGTGGAATACCATTCTTCCAGAGCTCACTAATCCACATTTCTCAACTAGCAGACCACTAAATGCTCGTCATCACAAGATTTTGGGGGTTTTGTTGCACAGGGTTTAAAAAACATTATTTCATGCTAAACCTGAATATTAATTTTCAGTGGCAAAACAAACAAGATTTAGCATCTTTAAGGAATACATTCATGCCGTAAAAAACACTGTATTGCAGTAAAATAGAGTTTCACTCATCTGGATAGTGATACCATCCTCAAAATATTTTATACTAAGAAGTTTTCACCATTCTTCACCAGAGCCCTGCTTTATTCAATATACCAAGCAGATAGGTGCCCTGGGAGTTAGCACTATGCAATCAAAGAAGCCCTTCTCTGCACAGAACCTCACCCTATTTTTTCTAGTGCTGGAAGGCCTATGATGGAGGTAATGGGGCAGTAGCAGGAGAAGCTGCATTCTGTAGTTAAGGAAGCTGGATTCCATCCCTGCTGCTGTCTCACACTTACCTGCCCTGTGAAACTGAGCAGATCCTCAGTCTCAGCACACATAAGGGCTTTAGGATGAGTTCCTCATTTTTCTGGATGCCCAGTGCAGTTCATCTGTGGCCAGATGTAGATAGATGTTGAGTTCTTACAGCTGTAACAGAAGTCAACTTGAGCTGTCATTTGAATGTAAAAAGTGCTATACCAATGCCAGATGCTCAAAAAGAAAACCTAAGAATAAAAAACCCCAAAGAAACTGATTTCAGATATCTGGGATTAGTGAACACTTTCTGACAGTTATGATGTTATAGTTGCTCTGTGCCTCTGTTCTGCAGCTCTAAAATGGGGAGAATACCATTTGTTCTGCAGAGTGCTATGGCGTGCAATGGGCTGCATGTTTGTGAAGCTACTGGTTACTTTAGAGAATGCAGCACAGAAACAGAGTTGAAAGAAAAAAATAGTTCTTTACTGGATGGATAAGTAATATTAGTGTGGGGCTGTATCAAATACGGAAGTGAAAAGATTGATTGACTCTGATCATTGCACACTGATATTGTTACAGTCCACATACATGCACATGCTGAATCAACTGTCATTCCCAACGTTTTTAGAGCTTGGCTATGTCACCATGATGTCCTTTCAGTGTTACTTGATAGTGGTTTTAGTGGATCTGTTCATATGCAGCTTTGCTCTGATAACGCCAAGAGGCTTCTTTCACAGATTGTTGTATGAGACTAAAACCTGAGCTGTAGCAGGGATCAAGAAGTTGTGGAGCAAGAGGAATCACTGTAACCTGCTTCCCTATAGACGTGTGCACTGCAGTTGTATTCACTGATGTGAGACCTGTTTGATAGTTTTCTAACCCCGGTACTCATAATATCTCTTAGCCATATGGAATCTCCCATAGCTGATGGAAAATAAGTTCAAGCTGTAGTTGTACCTTCCATAGGGGCACCAATACAATTTCTCACTCTTCACAGCTGCTGTATTTAGAATTGAGTAGAACAGAAATTGCAGAAATTTGTAGAGATTCAATACTTACCCTTCTGTCAACTTTGGCTGACATTGTCCAGTAGGTTCAAAAATCACATGCAAAATGAAAGGATGAGGGAACATTCGGACATGACACAGTTGCATGAGCTTCATTCCTTTAAGAGTAAAAGCAACATGCAAAAAACCAACATGCAAAAGGCAAAGACTGCCTCTCCACCCTACCAAGACATTCACCAGAGGACTTAAAGCAGGAATGGATCTTCTCCCCAGTCCTACACCAGTGTGGTTCCACAACTGCAACTTTTACAACAGAGTGACCAAGGGAAGAAAATCATCTCCACACATACAGGCTGATGTACTTTTCCAAAGATGAATATCCATAAATTCAAAACTTGTGGCAGGTATCTATGTAAGTCTGGCAGACTGTCTAAACTGGTCCTCTGTGGGCATGTCGGAATAAGTATTTCCTTTTTAGAACTCCTTTTGCCTTTCCTCATTTTAATCTTCTATACTTGCCTCAGGAGGCAGATAGAAGAAAAGAATTACAGGAGTATGTGACCCTTGAAATTTGCTTCTTCCTGTCCCCCTCCCCAGAAATTCATCCCCATATTCTAGGAGACAGAAGCCTATTGTCCCAATTCATTCAACTGGTGTATGTGTTTCATGCTCTAAAAACAAACACCTTGCACATTCAAAATTATATTTGCATCAAAACAGAAGAAACGTCTTGAGCTTTTATTTAATATCTAATGAGGAGTGCCCAAACTTTCTAAGTGAAAACCTGACCCCCACAACTCCTTCAGTGTGGAGTGTATTGTTCATTAAGAAGGTGCTGTGTATGAGGAAACAGAGCAGAAAGAGTACTCTCCATCTATTCATACTTTGAAGAGCTTTAAGCAATTTCTCAAAATAGAAACAGCACCTGCTAAGGGCAGAAGTATAATTGTTTGCATGCCCTCAAACATTGCTTTACTGCACCACTTTTCTTCTTGTTCTCAAAAGGATTAACAATTGAACAGTGAAGATTAGAGTGGTGCAAGGTTAGGAGTTCAGAGCAGGCCAGGCAGACAAGAGTAGGGCGAAGTGATTATTTGCAATACTGTAATTTGTAACTCCAATGGACACTGAATTCTGTGACTGTTCTTGCTTACATGGTAAATGTAAGTAGGTTGGAAATTTCTTTAGTGCTCTTCTTATCTACTTGTGCTGGTCAAAGCTTGCAATTGCTTGTTTTTGGAGTTAGACTGTGGCACTCTACAGAACTGCACCGTGGACAAAAGAATGTAGGGCTGCACCTATGGATGTAGGGCTGTTGGGACTATAGGGCTAGCACCAAGTGTTGAGTTCAGTCTTTGTTGGGGCAAAGGGTACCTCCTGCCTCTGAAGTTGCTCCAGTTAAACTTCTGAAGCAAAGCAATAGAGCAGGGAAGTGCTTGAGGGTGATAGTTTGACCTTTGGTGACTTTGTCTTGACTTTGTGTATATCCTTCATGTACACAGTCCAGAAAAGTGGGACATTGCTGCCTTAGAGACCTGATCCTGTCATCACAAGGCTAGGATTTTAAGCAGTCTGAAAGTGGTGGGAAGCTACAGTAAATAATTGGAGCAGATGCTCCAGTATAAATAGCTCACAGAATCAAAAGCTTTGCTTTTTTCTTTTTATGAGCATTTTCAAAAGTGTCTTTATATCATATACAAAGGAATATAATATCTTCTGTCATATAATAGTCAAGCTGTTCAGGAAGTTTCAAGCTGGACATAAACCTGTTGACTATAGAGGACAGTCATTACAATGTACAGCAGGAATAGATGGAAGCTGCTGCATTCATCTCTCCCTTTGTACACACAGCACAGCCATTCACTTATTTACTTCCAGATTTGTGTAGCATGCTTCACAATTATTTATTCTTTTTTTAATTTAGATCAGAAGATTTAACTTGACTGGAATTACAGAATTGAAATGGGAATGTGGGTGGGATCACAAAACATGCAAGGACAACCTGTAGAAATATTTAATTTCTGTCTAGGGGACAATCTGTCCTCTAACTTTTTTTGGGGGGTAGAAGTAGCTGTTTCAACTATGGCTTATCTTCAGAAAAACCAGAGTGACTCTCTGAGTAGCTGACAGTAGGCACTTTGAAATAACGAAAGAAACAGACTCAGCCCAAGTCAGTGACACGATGTGGGTGCTGTTGGGGCAGAGGGTGGAACAGACACAGTCCCCTCATCCCCTGCTGGTCCCCTGTGAGTGTGGCAGGTGGCATAAGGAAGCTCCCAAATCCACACAGTGCCTCTTTGGGGAACACTTATAAGACTTCCTTTTTCTATGCTTTTAACTCAGTATCTTCCTGATTCTATAACCATAGAAATATATGGTGTTACTATAATGGAAGGCTTACAGTGTTAGCAGCTAGAAAGGAAAATAAAAGCAAAGAAAGTTACTCTCCTGATGGAGTGAAGCCAGGTTATACACTGCAAGGTTTGGTCAGAGGGATGTCCACAGCTAGGTTCATTTGTGTCCTTTGACATAGAAATGCTAATGAACCTTTTTTTTTTTTAATTCAATAAGTTTCTTCAAAGGAAAAATATCTTCTCTCTACCAGTTTATTTCCTTTGCATGTATGTTTTATTGGGAAGAAATAACAAATCTCTTACCCTGTAATTAAATTGGATTACAGAATAATTACAGACTTGTTTGTTTTCTGCAGATTACATGGTAATTATATTTGGTATTACCATGAAAAACCAAGAATTTCTAACCATGTCATTACATGGATATTTCTACAATACAATACAACTGTTTAATTATACATGCAGTTTCTTTACTTCAATGGAAAAATGATTAAAATAAAAACAATGTCTCAAAGTTTTGAACAAGTGCCAGCATGTTATATAACATTTATAGTATCAGTAGTCATTTCTGTGTGTATTTGCAAGTATGTATTCACATATACAGGATTCTCAGTCATTCTTCCAGCCTCTTCTTTGTAGCCAAGAAAGATGATTCAACTTTTGCAATAGGTGCTGACACTCCCTTTGATACTGGGCATTTTGATCTTCAGCATGCCCAGAAACACTTGGTCCAGGTGCCACAAGTCCTTTCTTTACTTCTAAAGTTTGTTTAGAAATAGCCATGACAAAGATGACAAACAAGAGTGCATGATAGGTAATTCAAGCTGCTTGAGCTTAGCTTTGACAAGGTTTTGTTACTTGTCAGATTATTTCTTGGCATAAAATCCAGTTGCTGAAGGACCAAGCTCTTCTGAGAATCTTCCCTGAATTACCCTCTGCTGTTAAATAAGCTTCTTTAATTGGGTCTTTTTAGAAACACTAAGACCATCAATGCCATATGTTCATTGTAATGAGAGGACAGAGTCAACCAGATCCAATAAAGTTCAGCATCTATCTTTTCTAGCCATGCAGAAAAACCATGTACAGTAAAGTCTACTCTTTTAATGTCTGAGTGGCTGGCAGGTCATTTCTCATCACCATTTCATACCTCACTGATGTCTGATGAAAGAAGTAAAACAAAACAATGAAAGAATTAAGAGCAGAGGGATTAAAAGCAAATACCTGCTTTTTAATGTAGTGACCTCTACATCAGAGTAGAAGTAGGTGAACTTCATACAACCATAGTTTCAAGCCCTTTTCTTACTGACTCAATCATAGAACCTTCCAAAGAAGTAAATGAATTACTGAATGAGTCACATGGTGAGCTGTGGACCGATGTGAACCATGAATCTTAGAAAGAGGCATTAGTGATGAAAGTTCTCTGCAGGAAGAGCAGAAAACCAAACAAACCAACAACAAAGAAGTCCAAAATTTTTGCAAGTTTGCAAAACTTTTTCCAAGATTGGCAAAACACTCTACACCTCCTGGCATATAGCATATATTTCTGTCTCCCCTACTGCATCAGGCCTCAGGAAAGCTCCTTCGATCAGCAAAGCCACACATCCACGAGCATCATGTACAGCTAGCTAATACAAGTGTATGGAATAACACAGAATTTAGAAGCCTCAGAAAGACTACCAACATAATCGTCTAGGTGATGATAAAGTGCCATGTGCTGTCTTTCTGTAAAGCTGCAGAGGTTTTTTTAATGTCTATTACCAGGGAATGAAATTAAAAAAAAAAAAAAAGATAAAAAAATAAGGCACTGATATATTGCTAAAGTCAGTATTAAATCTCTCAAAAGAATCAGCTAAGATAGGACTAAGTCAGATTTAACAATATTTTTATTTCCCAGGTAGCCAAAACACTTGATTTGAAAAGGAAGAATAATACCTTTTCTTTTCTGTAGGTTTATCACTTGTATACTGTTAGCTTTAATTGAACATGGAGTATTGTTTACAGACTATTGTCATGTTGGGCAAGTTGCTGTAGAAATAAAGAAAGAGTAGATACTTCTGATCTCATACTTCATATGAGATATTGGAGGAATACAGACATCTGGAAGAGACAGAAGTTGACATTTAGGTCGTGACTGGGAAACAGTAGGTAAAATACAATAAACTGTGAAGATCCTTGAAAGTAAATACCTCTGTTAGATACAGTTGTGATGGATGAATTGAAGGATGGCTGTGCAGTGGAGGGCCAGAGAAGCTTTTAGGATGATATGAGAATCACTGCTGTTCTCCATCTTTATCCATTCTGGATCTGATTATGCCAATCTTTTGTGCCTTTTAAATCAAGAGAAATCGATAGAATTCAGTCTTCAGGGGTCTTGCAAGACTGTGCCCTGAGGAGAAGTATATTTTATACTCCATCCATATTAGTTTGCATTAGTTTTGTCTGGCAGCAAGTATCAATAGCTGCCAATGCAATCACTGTCATTTACTGCTGAGGATACAAAATGAAAACCCTGTCATTGGACAAGATATTTTGCTTCTTGCTCCTGTTGCAAAAAACTGATTTCAACATGAGCAAATTCAGCAAATCCATTTCCCCGGGTTTAAATGCAAAGTCTCTCAGTGTGAGTATAGAGCAAACCAGCTTGATAACCTTATTCACAACCTTGAAACCCAAAGGGATAGTTCAATGTTACCAAAGGGCACCTGAATCCTGATGCTCTGTATTAAAGTGCTTACATTAAAATGCAGTTCTGCCATCAGGTTTCTCTAGATGGTTGTTCTGGGATTCATACATGAGTAGTGAAACTCATAAAAGAAAGAAGAACCTCACAAATGAAGGTTGCTTATTAGTCATCATACAGGGAAAATGAAGTCAATGATTAAACTTCTTTACATCACATTTCTTTCCTGAGTTGCTGTCATAGAGGTTTCAGCACAGTGAGAGCTGAGAAGTCCTCCATGTTCAGCTCAAATGCTGCTTTGTGTTAGGATCATTATGTGCTGTAGTTAAGCATTTTGTTAACTTCAATATCGACAGATAAAACATTATTTTCAGGTAAATACAACTGGTAAATACAGCACAGCTCTTAGACTGTGGGAAAACGCAGTCATTAAGCTATCTTAATAGGGGAAAAAGAGAACCATTATTTGCTGTCATTATGCACTATTTCCTAATTACATTCATCAGGTGATAAAAATTAATAAGTTAATTTAGTTTTTTATTGTTCTGCCTGAAATCCTCAGAGAATCTTAGGGAAGTAATTCTTCTCCCTTTCGTTCCTTTCCTCTCTCTATCTACAGCATTGTACATCAAGGACCAAATATGAAGCTGATAACAAATGCTAGCTGTTTTTAATAGATACAGTGTTGATTTCTGTCCTAAATTTGCAAACATCAAGGCCATAGGTTTTCCTGGGAGTCAGGAAAGTCTTCATGCAGCTGTACTCTTTCTACCCACACCTAACTGAAAACTTTGTGTACAAACCATCTTTATACAGGAAGCAGTTACTCAAGGTTTTGCTGCTGTTGTTGTATATTCATGTTTGATAACATCTGGGAGTCCAGGCTACTATCTCCTCGTTGATACTTTCTGAAGGTGGGGACAAAGGTTTTGGACATTGGACATTTTCTGTTTGTTCCCGGGTCAGTGAATGGACGACATTTTAATGTCACTCTCTTCTCAGTTTTCCTATTTCTTCATTCATAAAGTACTTTTCCAACTCCAGATGAGATGCTGCATATAATGACAGCACTTACCAACTACGTCTGAAAATACTGTTACTAAAAGGTATGTCACTGTAACTTATGTACCTGTGATTTGATTCATAGATACAGGACCTGTGCTTTAACCTAACTCTTTCCTGCTTGAATTTCCCTGTGAATAAAGTGGGGGGGAAAACTATATGTTTGACTCCCAGAAGGGGATATATGAAAGTTTGTTACTGTGTAGGAGTTGCTTTAAGAGCCCCTGAGAAGGGAAGAAGTTCAAGCCCAGGCTGACATGAAATCCAAAGGCAGAAGGCCATCTCCTCAGATGGTTTAAATCATTGTGCAGCAGAACTGTATCAGTAGTTTGCTGGCATGTCCTACCCCCTTTTTAGAGAAATGTGTTTTAAATACTCCACTATTACTGTGGTTTGATTAATGAAATTCCAATTGAAAATGAAACACACATTTATTTACAGAATATGGCCTGTGCACTACTGAGGAACATGTTACGGTAGTAGTACAACTTAAAGAAAGCTACAAAAGTGCTTTCAGATCTTCTCATGTTTTGATTCAATCAACTATAGAAGTACAAAGAGTGTTTACGGATGTGTAATAGAAAAAGCTATATACACTTGGATGAGTAGTAAATTCTGATGAGGTTTTTTTTTGGTTCTGTTATTTAAAGCATTTATAGAACCCATTTGCATTTAGCTGGATGATTGTAGGAATTTTCTTTGTGTATTGAAATGCCAATTCTAAATCACGAATACATATTGGAGTAATAATATACAGTGCTTTTTTCTTAATGATTTTTCATTTTGTGGTTGAGCCAAGTATCTATATGGGTTAAAATCTATAATTCCCAGAACTGATAGACAATTCAAAAGGCTTAACAGACTTCATGCATCGCTTGCTATTGAAACTGTATATCTAGAGGAAAACTAATATATTGACCTTAGAAGGCCATTTACTGTTATTTGAAATAAACCCATTGCTTATAAGTCTATGGAGTGTTTGTTTTGATGGTTAAAAGGGAAACACAAATCCTGTGAGCATTTGGATTTTTTGGGAAGCCCATTTTCTGATCCCAGAACAGCCTTTGTGTTTGATCTAGAGCTGAGTATTAGTTCCAATGAGAACTCTGAAAAAACATTTATTGTTCCTGTGGTTATATTTATTCCCTGTAGCATGCCAGTACCTACCCATTTCAGAGGTTTTCTTTTATTTTGATCTGCATGTGTGACACAACTTTTGAAATGTCCAACGGAAGTTCTTCATGTTTCCCACAGTTATAAATAATTTTTTATTCAGGACTGATTTTAAATGCACTTAGGTCCTTTAACAGTTTCATTCTGTTTGTCTAAAGTGATTAGACACTTCTTAGGGCACCTTGGGGCAAAGAATAGGAGGGCAATGATTCATTTTTATATCTCTAAGATACTTCTCTAGTACATAAAACAATCACTTCACTTGGTGGTGAGGTATTTAAACTCCACATAACAATTTCACATCACAAGGAGAATTTTAAAAGCCCTGAGAGCTCCAACAGCTACATAATAAATGTTTAAGTACCAAACATAATCTCAGGCTTGGGAATCTTAAATGTGTTATGACTATTGATCAAATATTATTGGGTTAACTTTATCCATCAAAACAAATTAGGAGCCAGTGATCCTAGTTACAACATAACTAGGGGCAATAGAACAAAAATAGGCACAAGCCAATGATGGAAAATACTTCCTAAGAGTGAGCTTTAATAAATGAGGAAAGCATCCCAATGGAAATTTTGGAAGCTTTCTTCTTTGATACTTTGAAGTGCACTACGTTACACATTAATAAATTTGACATCCTGCAGACTACCCACATGCTCTTTCCTTTCTCTAGCTTGTTTGGTTGTATAGAAATTTGTTTGGATTTTGAAAGAATAAACCTAATTAGAAGAATATTTAACTTAAGATACCCAAGATTCGGATGTAGCTTGTATACAAAAAATTACACTTAGAATTACTGTTCAATGGCAAGCAAAAATAGCAGGTAGAAGAAGGAAGAGAAAAAAAACTTCATTCCTTCACCTACAAAAGAGGTGTCCTGTACTGACTTAGGACATCTCTGGGTGGGGAAAAAAAGATTTTTCAAGGTAAAGCCTGTTATCCAAGAACCATCTCTAAAAATGTGGTTCAAAAGCATCCTTGCTATCAATAATAAAATCAAAGGCTGACTAAAAGAACTAAGCAGCCTCCCCAGAATAGGATTAAATGATTAAATTAAATGAATTATATTTTATATATATATATATA
The DNA here is from genome assembly GCA_024336885.1 of Actenoides hombroni. NCBI lineage: Eukaryota > Metazoa > Chordata > Aves > Coraciiformes > Alcedinidae > Actenoides > Actenoides hombroni. Next base: position 22,890,860 of record WUAM01000071.1, read on the forward strand.
ATAAATTAAATAAATTAAATGAAATTTGATAGATACTCTGGCTGATGGTGAGCCTGAAATGAGAGAATCCAAAGAACCTAGGAGACACCAGCATTGCCCTGCTGTAACTTTCACAGCACTGAAAATGAATGAGAGAGACAAACATTAGTAAGATATCCAAGGACAAAAGAGAATTTCTAATGACTGCTCACATGATGGAATCTGGTGCTCTCCTGCAGTGAAGTATGTGTAAGACAATAGCAGATGTTGGCCTGGTTTTGAGGCCAAATATCAGAGAAGCATTTAAACACATTCTTACCTTTAAGCAAACACTGATGTGATTACCTGAAAGAGACACTTTTCATGACTGGAAAAAATCCTTACCTGATGTCTAAGATAGAAAGCATCAGAACATAACCACTAGTTCATTTAAAGGCACAATGGAAAACATTTGACTCATAGGGACAGTTAAGGTCACCCATATTCTGTCTTAGACCTATTAATTCTTCTTCAGTAAATCTCCTCATCATAAAATGTCTGTTTGCATCAGTTCACTAGCACAGTGAGTGGCTTTCTTCACCACCATCCACAGGAAATTTTCATTAATTTATGTACACTGATTCCCCACTGAAGTGTAACTTAATCTTATTAATTCCTGAAGGAGGTTATGTTTAGTTTCCATACGGACAATGCAGCATATGCATCCCATTTTTCTGTTCAGAGGGATGTCTGAAAGGGAGAGAGAAAAGAGAAGAATTATTTTAAGGAAACATGGTAAAAAGGAGAAATTGCTTTAGGTTGGTTTTGTTGTTTTTTTGGTGGTTTGGTTTTTTTTTTTTCTGGTTCAATACATTTTTATATGTGGTGACTTTTGTTTCTGTTGATATTTATACTTATCCTCTTGGTGGGCAAGGAAAACTTTCAAGAATTAAAAACCCTGGTGCTGTAAAATATACTCTCTGGGGGAATTTCCTCAGCTGCATTAGTAAGAGTTAGGTGGTGGAAGGCAAGCTATTAGGAGAAGAATAAACACACATCCTAAAGTACTGCTCCCTATTTATCTTTCTAATGTCCATAGTTAAATCATAGGGGCAGGCAAACCTACTGTGGGTCATCATTGAGAACAAACAATATGTGCCGAGCTAAAAGCAGAATATACTTGTCTTAGGTCAGCGGATGAGTCAGTGGTGGCCCAAAGTCAGGCCTCCCTGTATGTGTTTGTCCCCAAGCCCAGTCTGCTGTATGTGAGATAGTCACGTGGACTAGTTTTGGTGGGTGAAACCTCATCCAGAGTCGTATGGCTTTTCATCTGGAAAATACAGAAAGAGATTTGTTGGAAGAGCGTATCTGGCAGAAAGCCATGGTACATACAACTGAAGCAGTGGTGAGGATGTGATTGCTTTGCTCTTCTCCAAACAGTCTAAAGAATCGTGTTTCCGAAAAAGTGTGGCCTGTGTGTATTTGATTAGATGAGTTATTGTGATGGTAAATAACAGCATAAGCTTATTTTTCACATTACTTGTTTTATGAGACTTCTGGTTATTTAGTGTAAGCAGCAAAAAGATATTTTCTGGAGTTCTTTGGAGTGTTAAATATGTATGACCCCAAATCTCAATTGCTTTGCGATGTGCACGTTCACAAACACACAAAACAGTGGAACTGAAAAAAACAGTATGTCTTTGTGTTTCATCCAAGGTGTCAAGCAGTATAAAACCCTCTCAGATTGACACATCAGCTCTGGATGATGCTGTGTGGGTTGAGGAGGTCGGCTGTAGATATCAGTGCTGAAACATTTTTGAAAATTCCTTTTGACCGAGCTGATGCAAATGGACGCGTTGCTTGGCAATTTGTTGCTCGTAAATAGCTTGCAAATGTGATTCTATTTTGTGTTTGGGAATTATCTGCAAGTGGACTCTGAATTTTATATGTTTTCTGGCTTGTCAGCACCAGGATGTGATCTTTTGCCAGTGTTTCAGAAACTGTCCTTGCATATGCAGAGTTCATTAACTGTTAATTCTCAGTACCCAGCCAGCCATGGAGGCCACACGATGATGCGCATAATGTTTATCCTCCCTTATTGGAGCACTAAAGATTTCCCCAAGCCACAGTGGAGACATTCAGAGAGATTTCAAGAAGACATAGACAGAAAAATATTAACCTTCAGCCTTTAGCAAAAGTATCTTGTAAGACTTTCAGCGTTGGAATGGGCAAACACATCTTATATGAATGCTGTTTTGAGAAAACTAAAAAGAATAACCTTAAAAAGCATAACCAAATCAAGAGGTTTTATTCAGTTCTCTGCAAATAGATTTAGATATGGTTTTCTACTTCTGTTATACCAGTTTTTTCCTTGTCATTCTATAGAAGATACCCAGAGATCTAACAAATTTGTGTGAAATTATATTTTGTTAATTTCATCTATCTCTTCTCCAGAAGTATGAAAAAATGCAAGATATAGATTTTTTTTATGTTATTTTTGACTGATTTTGACAAAAATAATCATAAAATTTAAAACAAGTTGCAAGCCCCAAAAGTGTTGTAAAAATGTATTTTAGCTGCTGAAGGAAAGTATAAAATTGGTCCAAACTCTTTCTCCTTTTCCCATCTCTGTAGAGTTTAGTTTCAGTATGCACTGGATTAAAAAAGAAAAACATTATTAGGGAGGCCAGGGCTGTGGTGGCTGTTAGTAGATGGCCAAAAAGGATGAAATTCTGAATTCTTTGGACTCATAACCATAGTCCCATTGGCTTTAGAGGATCAGGTTTTCATTTGAGACTAGTTATATCAGCATAGATAGAATTACTCTACTACATGCAACAGTAAATATGCTCCTGTAGGATTGTAACCTAAATTAACAACTTAAACTTAGGATAAAATCATAAGAATGTTGACCTAGACTTTTAAAATTCTGTTTAACAGAGCAAACTTCAATGAGCTAGGCCTACCTTCTGACTTGCGCTTAAATCGGGAACTAAAGACTTGTGTTTCATTATCAAAGGTATTTATTTGTGATTTAGTAATAATAATTTCTTCCTCAAACCAGTTTCTTTTTAAAGAATCACAATGTTCAAAATGCCCTATAAGAGTGCAACAATTAGATATTCTAAAATAAGAAGCTGCTTTTGATTTGGTAGGAGTGCAAAGTTGTCTCAAGCTACTAACTTTTAATTTACTGGTATTCTTAGCAGTCAAAAAAGATTGAAGAAAGCTTGGTTAGAGAAAAATGAAAAAAAAATTTTTTTTATCCTAAAATTCTTTGCGAGTGTTCATTTTCATAGAGAAAACACACAATCTAAAAGAGCAGGATTTGCTATCAAAAATATTAATAGTATATTTTATGATATAATATTCAGTTCAGCTGTTTTATGTAGCCTATGGAATGACAAAACCCTAAAGAAGTCAGTGGAAGCTCGATAGTGCACGTGTCTGTGTGTGTGTGCATGTGTAAGGGAGAAAAAACCACGAAAGGGGGAGAGCGAGCCAAAGCGCAGAAGTAGAAAACATTCTGATGGATCTAATTTAATTTTATGTCATGCTTTTATTTTGAAGTTCATTTACAAGTGCTGACACTTTGCTATGAGAAGCCATGAATATAGGATCTGCCACAAATGAGAAGAATATTTTCTAACTAACTTTAGCTGTTGGATTATAATTTGTTAAAACAAACAATAGCTTACCGCATTACAGTTGAATGCAAAGATATTACTGTAGTCAGCTAAAATCAAATAATCTTTTAGTTTCTATTCTCTCCAAACTAAGCTAAACAGTGGTGTCATAAAATGACAAATTACAGGATGAACGTAAGAGCAGTGCCTTCAAAAATACAATAGTTATACAAGCCATCTATTGTTAATGAAGAATATAATGCAATTTGTCTGTCTGTAATACAATTATGCAAATCAAAGATGGAACTATCCTGAAATCTCTCTACATTCCAAGTGATTAAAATGAGATAATTTATCAAAAAGAATATTACTGATCATGTTTATGTGTTGCACATTAATCCTATTACAATTATGTATCTTTCTACTAATGTAATGGATTTGTGCAATCTAACAGAAAATGACTTTTATACTTCTCACAATTACAAAAATATTCAAGGCATATCCATTGCTGCATAATAGCACATGCCTAAGACTGTGCAATAAACCTATTAAAACAAACAAAGCTTATGAATATAACCTTCATACCAATAAAGACAATGCTAAATTCAATTTTATTGCCCTCATTATTTCAACAACTTCATATATAATAAACATGGTGAGTAAATTACCTTAACCTTCCTTAGAAAGAAAGAAAATCTTCTAAAATATTGTGATACAAAATTTGGGAATTGGTTACGTTGATGCCAGGCATGTAGAACGTGATAAAGTCTTGTAAACCAATATATAAGTGGCCATCCATGCTCTTCCAGTCCAAAGGTCTCCCTAAATCTCAGCAATCTGATAGATATAATTTTAATATATGACAAGTCAATCCTTAAATAACAGCATCTTCTGAAAGAGTTTCTATTATATGCAGTGAGGCACGTGGAAATGTCATGAGGTACACATGGACATTCTTCCATGCACATGGAAATATAACATTAGGCTTAAAAATTCCCCAGACAGAGCTATATTCAGAAATGTCACGATTCTACCTTCAAAAACTAGAAGATGCAAAGGAAAAGTCAGCATGTTCAACTCCAAAACTAACACTGTACATGTGTATCATAACAGTCACTAGGTAAACGATCACATGCTCAAGAAACACCATAACATTACTTTTTTTCTGCACTCAAATCTGCACAAATGGATTATTGTATAATATTTATTCCTATTATTGTATATTTGCACTAATTGCCTTTCTAGAGTTCAGACCATCTTTCTTGACCTAGGCTTTCTGCACTCTTTTTTCACCTGTAAAATGCTCCGTTAGTGTCCTCAATACACAGTCACAATGTACTGTGCTTTTACCCTTCTGGCAGATAGGTGTTTCTTAGATGCAGTTTAGAGACTGAGTTAGTTGGCTGCAGGACTAATGTACCTGCACACACACCTCCTGCTAACCCTCTTGCTGACACTCCTCAGCGTGTAAATCAGCCTACGTTACCCAGTTCACACTGGTTTATTCCTCTTTCTTTGAAAGAATTTTTTCTTCTTCTTAAGCCACTATATTCTGCATATTAAAACAAGGATTTATGGTAAAAGAAGAAGAAGAAAGAAGCAAAAAAAAAAGAGATGATGTTCACATACAATAAATGTATTGCATGGTCTTAGCCCACTGTAGACGAAAACGTTACTCCTGACACTTCCTATGGATGCAGCATTCAGCAGTTCATGGCATAGCTGGCTGCATTTGCTTAAAACTAATTTTTGCCTTCTCTTGCACTGCTTTCTGAAGGCTGATCCCTTAGGTTTCCCCAGAGTGGCTTCCTTAACTGATACCAACCTCAAAGGACAGCACATCCCATCTGGGCTCACCTTGATACCCAGCCTGTCATATTTTTTCTTTCTGCCATACCTGCTTTCCTTCAGTCTTGGGGAGAAAGGTTTGTGGTCTGGAAGCACCTGACCAACTCAGCAGTTGTCAGGAGCCGTTGTTATTGTCAAATGATCTTCATTGCAATAACTGAAATGGATTTTATGTTGCATTTTACTAACTGCATGGTAAAACCACACTGTTCTATACTGGAGAATTTGACCTAATGTACAAGACATAATTCTTTGGGAAACACAGAAATGTATTAACCGCTCTACAAACCTATAAATCTGCCCCTCCTCTTGCAGCTACAGTATCATGTTCAAAAGGATCTGATTTCCCAAACTTTCCCTCTGTTCTGACTGTGACTGGGATAACATGATCTCATGGGTAGAAATTCCACTTCTGAGACTTGCTGGCACAAGTCTCTGCTTTCAGCTTCTGAGAAGCCTTGGGTTTGCAAGGCATTTGTAATATACATGTTTCTCACCCTGTGTCTATGAGGCTTAATGTTTTTTTTAACAACTGTTTGTCAAAGCTGTCTAATACAAACCTAACAAACCTCCTGTGCTTTACAGAAGAGAAACACAGTAAGGAGAGGCCTGGTTTTAGCTAAAGCTTGGCAAGGGCAGAACCTTCCCTGTCACACGGTTTAGTATGTGCCCATACAGTGTTACCTGAAACTAAACTGAGATACTGCTGCAGCTTTTTAGGATCCATCTCTGCCTTCGATTCTGTGTCTCTTTAAAACATACATGTACTCTAAGGCAACTGATGGATAACAAATATACAGGCTGCTGCTTCTGGTAACAGTAAGAGCAAAGCTGTCCTTTATCAGGTGAGAACTCTTTCAGAAATAGTCATATTTGGCACTTGGTGAACTTAACACTTTTATATGTCCTGGGTAACTATTAATTCAACCAGCCCTGTATGACATGTGCAGACATAAATTTCAGTTACCTTCAACTAACTAGCCCAAAGCAGCCACATCACCCTCAGAGACTTTACATCTGCATAAACCCCATGTAAGATGGGGTGACAGCTGGCCCTAAGGATCTCCTGTGCACTGGTACAATCCCATCGAGTTTGTTCTTTGGTGTTCATCATGACAAAGTTGGTCCATTTGGACTCCTGCTTGTCAAATGCTTTCCACATATTTCTGCTTTCTTTTGAAATAAATTGAAGCTTGACAAGGTTTTGGACTGAGCTGCTCATCAAACAGAATATTCAGTGGTTTTTAAACTTGTAGCTCTCTGTAGAAATCCCTCTTCCCTTGCTGAGCTGGTCAGAGATCTTATGCTCAGTCCTAACAAGAGTAACAGAACATAGGGACAGAGGTGCTTCATTGGGCATAAGAGCTATTTCTTGCTAACACCACTTAAAAACTGATTGAAAAATTTGTAAATAGCAAAAATATAAAGCAGGTGTTTCCTGGGAGATTTACATCCCAGTCTAAGCAGGTCAGTTGAGTCTTGAGAAGAGGAAGGGGAAAAAGCACAGAGGCTTATTAACTTACACTTACTCCTAACTTCTCTGCATTTTTTTATTGTCTTGACTACCTTAAAACCTGCCCTTATCTCTTCCTGTGACTTGCTTCCTAGAAAATGAAAGTTAGTACTGCATTATTCCACAGATTTGTTGTGACAATAACCACAGTATTAGTGAGATGCTCGGCTAGCACAGCGAGGGAAGACATCTAGCTACCTCATTTTGGCATACAGTCTAATTTCCCTGAAATAGCTCAGCTCACCTAGTAACTAGAGACTGGTAGCCCAGCTGGTTGTGACAAGACACTGAGCTATTGTGCTCTTTGTTTATTATACCCATGACTGTCTGTACACTGTGCTAGTGTGTGAACACACATTCTGGAGAAAAGCAGCACCAATTTTCCATACCATCTGAGAAACTCAATTGGCAGAACTGTGTGACAAATCAGGGCAGATTAAAGTCAAGCTGGTCACATTCTGCCATACTGACATTTGCACAAAAATCCTGTGGCATTGCTGGGTCCAAAATAGGGCAGAATTATATCACAGTCACAACACTTGGATGCAAGAAGGAAGAACTTCCTAGTGTTAAAGACAAGGAAAGACTCATTTTTTGAGCAGAATGAGGCTGGCTGGCTCCTGGGGCTTTTCTGCTCTGTTGAGGTTGTAATTACAGCCTCTCAAAGCTTGCGTGACATTGCTAATTTGAGAGAAAATGGGACACTGATATCTGTAAGAACACTCAGGGTTGGGATTTTGATTACAAACTCCACGTATCGGCTAATCAAACCTGTGACTATTAAAGCCATTTAGTATCTTTATATAAGGCATTATAGAAATGGTTCAAAAACAAATGATAGGAAGATGTAAATGCCAGCTGTCAAGAAAAATGTAAAGAGGTCAGTCAGATCTTACGATACCTGAAAGTCAAATTGACCATCAAACTCTAGCATGAAATTATGAAATTGGAATTATTCAACACTTTTCAAAGTGGACCTTTTTTTTTCTAAATATCTCCTACCTACAGAGGAATCTTTGTATGTTCAGTGGTGCCCTTCATCTAAGATATAGATTCTGTGATTTGATATATCCCATTTAATTTCATATGGCTTTTTATCACAAAAAGATCCAGTTCTTTTCCTTACTGGTTTTGTTGTTGGATGATTCCTTTGACGTTTGGGAAACTGTATGTAATACCTGTTAGCATAAAAGAGGCAAACGTGCCATAAATATCCATTGAAAATAGTTATTTGCTTATGGTTTGTGTCAGCTTAATTGTGTGGAAAATATTTTACTCCTTGGCACAGAATAAGTGTCAAAGTATACACTCATCCTACCCACATCAACCCAGAATGGTGCCTTTCACCTTGTAGTAACCACAGTTATAGCTCCTAGTGAAATTGGAGAGATGCCACATATGAGAGCTGCAGGAGACATAAAAAGACATGTCCTAGGCAGATCTGTCTGAATCTATCCATCACTCTTGGTCAGCTCTCCAGGTGCCCTGCCTTTTTGGGGTATCTGGGTTCATACAACGGATTTAGTCCTGCAGGCTGCTGAACATCTTCTGTAATGTGCCCTTTAAAGCCAGGGTCTTTGTATGCTCATTTGACTGAATTAGCTAATGGTCCATGTGTCAAGTATTCTTACGGGGATGAAGAGCCCTTGTCTTAGCCTTTAGCTGTGTCCTTCCTCCATCCCAGGAGATTAATGCCAGCTTTTTCTCAGCATCAGTAGGAGATAAGCTTACCTAGCACCTTACCACATCAGACCTTAAGGCTTCCATTCGTTGCAGTGTTAAGCTGTTTCAATAGCTTAAAAGAGACTAGTGGGACTACAGAGGTTTCTTTCCCCTTGCATGTGATAACACCCCACAGCAGGATTCACAGGAGAAAGCTAAGTATTTAAAAATGATGTTCTGAAAGGGTCTCCAGTTTGGGGGGCCTCTGAAATCATCTCTTGTTATGGATAAGCATTCTCTTGTTGAGATGCCAAGCAGCCTTTGACATCACCTATATTCTGGGTCTGTGGATAGAAATGAAGATGTTGGTGCTTATCTATCTGTATCTAATTTACAGAAAGCTTGCTGTGAAACTTTCCATGCCCAAGAAATGGTATTGCAGGGATATGGTGTCCATGGGGGTGGAGACGAGGAGAGAAGACAGGGGAATTAAAACCAGGTTTTATCTGACACGGATCAAAATCGAACAGATCTCCTTTTTTTATTTCCTCTTGAGACTCTCTTAGCAGCAAGGTGTAAGCATTAAATATACAGGAGATAGCAAGCAGAGTAAAAAAAGCAAAAGAGTTAAATGATAGCGGGGATCAGTATTTTAGTGTATTCCCTCTACAATCTAATAGATACAAATAGAAAAGGCCAGGCACAACATAAATATTTCCTATTATGGATAAACTAAAGTCACAATAGAATCTGTCATGCTTGTGATATGAGAGATGGACAATATTCCTGAGCTCTTGCCAGGCTGGCACTTGAATACAGTTTATATTTTGTTTATGGAGAAACCTCTTTTCCCCTCCCATCTCTCTCTCTCTCTCTCTTTTTTTTTTTTTTGGCCCAGCATGTGTAATTCTTCTTCATGGAAGCTCGAATTGGCTGTGGAGCAGCTCAATATTCCATTTATTTTATTTATAAAATAAATTCAAAGCCTGAAAAGATGAAGTAATTGACTTACTGGGATGACAGTTAAACCCACTAAATTTAATCTTATCCTCTCAAGTACAACATATCGCGCTTACAAATTATCACCCTGCACCAGACAGGCCTGCTCTCTTCACCTAATCCAAATGGAAATGAAGGCCTCTGTTATTGTATTATCTGACTTTACTATCAGCATTAATCCGGCTTAACTCGCTTAATGATGCCACTTGTGGCACTATGAAGGCAGCAAAGAAGTCTATAAACTACTTCCATTAAAATGCAAATCTGGCCCACAGAGAAAATAAGTGACACAAAAGTCGGAGAATTCGGCCATACACTGTATTAGCCTCTTGCCGCACAGAACTGATACAAGTATAATAACTGATGCTGTGATTATTATTCTAGCTGTGGATTTCCAATGAAAGGAAGCCAGTCTACCACAGAACGTCACAAAAGTGCTTCAACAAGCCAGGGTATTTAATTTCTGAAGAGATTTATATTTTTTGTTGTCAGGAAATGAACAAATACTTATCAATGTAAAAACTGCTATCTTAAATCTTCCTGCCAGGTTTTTCATACTGATATTATTTGCACCCTATAACACAGGAAATGAAAATCTTCTGTGCCTTTCACATCTCCACTGTATCTTAAAATCCTTTAGTAACAGACTTGCTTCTTTTTTTAACCCCCCTCTGTAAACATAAAAGAAAACTTTTATGGATTAAGTATAGGGAATTACTAGTGCCAAAATCCCAACCTCACATTCCTTCTCCTGAACATTTCTGTTTGCTGTTAATTTAATTATTTTTTAAAGGGAACTATAACATCTGTTTCATGGAGAAGCTTGATTTAATTTTAGTGTAAAGCTACCCACATTGAACTCTCCCTTACACACACACACACACGCACACTCGTGGATCCTGACTGGCCACCCCTTTGTGTGAAATACCATTAATGCAAAAGCCTTCATTACTGTGAAAGAAATCCTACTAAAAACACTAGGATTTGAGTTTCTTCCAATCTCTCTTGAGTTCAATAGCATCCTCTGCCTCAGTAACCCTAAGACTTCGTTTCTGGCTTTGGCACAGAGGCAACATTCATATCTACAGGGAGACACAGGCACAGAGCCCCTACTGCTTAAATCAACATTTTTCTGTAGGCTTCGATAGCAAAATGTAAATGCAAGAATTTGGCCCAGCATGTTTTATGTACAGGGCGATAGATGTGTTAGGTCCCTTCACTTTTCCTTGGAAAGCTTATTACTGGTAATATTACAAATTAGAGATGGGGCCAAGCTACGCAATTGGGATTCATGTTTCGGTCTCGCGCATGGGAATTTGATTTAGCTCAGTGTGCTGAGAGGAGTAGCAATGAGATTCAGGTCTGCATCGAAGTTTGGATGGTGAATCCCCTTCGAGGCTGAAGAATGTTTTGATCTGGAGCCCTGGTGTGATCGCTGACAAAGACCTATTCTCTCTCCTCCCCACCCACATGCTTACCCTACTCCGAGCATGACTTGTTATTGAGATGGCCATTCAGCAGCACACAATTTTACTCTGATGGCACACTGCTGAAATACTGTTAAATTGGCTTTTCTCTCACCTTAGGCCCTCTCAAGTGTGATCTGATTGCAGCAGGTGCCAGATCTACTATAGCATTTCCTTCCAGGATACTCATTGTTGACCTTAGCGTCACCAATGTTTCAGCAGTGGGCTGTTCAATGCCGATGAAAACATCCAGTTTCAGCCTAGAGCCATGCTCTGTGTGCTCACAGCAAAGGGAGTTTCCACTTAAAAGAGGCTGACAGCTCTGCAGACTTCAGCAGTTTGAATTTGTAGCTGTTCATGGGCACTGGGAATTTTTGCTGCTTACAGGGTGAAGTTAACCCCTAAGCACAGCAGATCTGGAAGTCATGTTATGGCCAGACATGCAAAGCTACATACGCACTGCTCATCTGAGGGGGTTTGGGCCATTCCTAAAATGTAGAGCATGAGAGCATGCCATTAGAGAGCCCCAGAACTGCTGGCAGGGGCACTGCCCTCCACCAGCACACAGCCACACAAACCGTCCTTGGCACCTGTGGATTTTCAGACCCTGTACCAAATCCTTAGCTGATGTCAGACAGTGTAGGCAAATGATTTACTGAACTTTACTCAGGGCTTGTTAGGAGGAAATTAGTTGCCTGATTTACAGGAGAAGTGCCTCAACTCCTGCACAACTTTGGTCTGAGGCCTTTACCTTCCGAGATCTGCAATGCTCCGTGTAAAAGCTCGGTACCAGCTAGGGATTTTTTTTTACTGCTACACAAGAAAACTTCACTAGTTCAGCTTGAAATATCACTTGAAAACAATGGAACTACTGAACTACATCTCAACATGAATACTTTTATGGAAATTTAAATTGGCATTGTTTCAGTGTAGCTGAATGTGCTGAGAATTAGTTTAACCTAAACAAATTAATAGACATTTCCAAAGGTGCAGGGATTTTTAATAATGTAAAGTACAGAAATCTATGAAACTTTAAACTGCCAGGAACTGTCCTTTTTTAAAATTATAACACTGTGACACAGGACTGGATTCTCACATTCTGCATTTTGTTTTCCTTGCCTCTTCTATGCATCTGTAACATCTTCATGCAGGCATCGTACAGTTACAAACGTTATACTTTTCCAGAAAATGGTAGGGTGTTGGACTGGATGACCTTCCAGACAAGTTATTCTGTAGTTCTACCTGTTCTAGTGAATCAAACCAAATACTTCGATATCTAATAAAATATTGCCTTGTATCCTGGATGATGCTAAATATTTAACATTCAATCTCCTTGGAAAAATGTCCGTATACATTGAATAAGTAACACACTGCAATACTCTTCATACACAGCAATGTGTTATGCAGTAAATCTTATTAAATGATATTCACAGGAAACATAAATTTTAGGTATATATACAAAGAAATGGTCATGCAGACCAAATCATACCTAATTTGTACATCCAATTATCAATCAAGTCTGCGTATGATTTATGCTAATTACAGATGAAGAATGATCAAACAAGTACCTTTTTTTGTTGTTTCAGTATCATTGATACAGATGTGATGATCTAGATATATATTTTTATACAATTGCTAATATATTTGTGGGAAAAAATGGACACATTTGAGGTCTTTTTAAGGTCTGAAACAGAAGCATCAAACTACAACTAAATACCAGGTGGTAATTAACTTTAATTTAAATATTCTAATCAATTAGATCATTAGAGATGATCTAATTCACACCTGTGGAACAATTAGGCTTAGTGGGAACTGAGAAATAAGAAAACAAATAATATACCACAAAAGCAGCCTCTCTGGTGAGATTGGTTTTTTCTGTCTCTTTATATTATTAATCTTAGTACCTGAGGCTGTATTTTGGAGGTACTGGCATGCTGGTTTTGATAATCAAGAGTGAGAGAACCAAGATAAAGCACCTCTTTTTTAAGTAATCTCTGCATGTTTCTGTTCTTCAGTGATTCTTTAAGGCTATTCTGTTACATTGTACTTACTTGGTTTCATCTAGCATGGGACTGGGTTTGTTTGTTTTTGTTAAAAATTCATTTTATTGTATTGGTGGTGTACAATTTGTAAGTACCTTCATCTGCCCGCTCTCGTGGGTGTTTATTACTGAGGTGTGAATAGTTGTTGGGTTTGTTCCTCTAGTATTAACTCATCCAGTCCAGTGTTAGTTGGCCCATGAACAGTCTTTTGCTGGTGAATGAACATAGTTCAAAGGCAGCAGTTGGGGTAGTGGTCTAAGACCACTTATTTCAGAGTAACGTTGCCTTTCTCTATAAGTAATAATTGCTTACTGATTTTTCAGAGTACATTCCAATAGGGAATGGTATTTGACAACCACATATACAGTCAGAGGAGGCTTTCTGTTGAGCTGGAAGTATGTAGTACTCAGATGGCTAATTAGAGCATGCCATTATGCTGAAGGAGCGTCTGTGTTGGCGAGGTAGAGGTTTGGGGAAGAAATAAGGTGGCTTTCTATGTGGAACTGCCAGTACTGCCCTAATGGAGTGTCTACCTCTGACAGGTCTCTGCAGTATGTTCTAGGAGCACTTAGAACATGTATGGGGACAGGTCTGGCTAGCTGAAGGTTGTCTACTAAAAACAGCCTGTAAATAGAAAGATTGATTTCAGCTGCAGCTTAAGTTTAACAGATGCATTTATTTATTAGAATATGATTTAATCCTTGACCTGATGAAATAGCATAAATAGTAAAATTTAATTTCTTTTGGAAAGCCCAAACTAAGTAGATATTTTTATGGGGTGAGAAGCATGAGACTGAGTATAAACCAAAAGTTAAAACTTGTGGCTAGAACTCCCAGCTAGGTCAGCTCCTGCAGTTCTAACTCAGTTTTGACACTGCCCACAGTTCCTGTTCAAAGTCTGTACCCTGAAGAACTGCTCAGAATGCTTTTATTGGGAAAAACCAAAGCAATAAGTTTTAAACAAAGTTAAATATCTTGTCTAAGCTTTCCTCTTTTATATCATTATGATTTTATTGCTTTCTTTTTTTCCATTCTTAATTTAAGATCATTTTAGCTATTTTTGTGAGTATGTATATTATGATTTTCATATAGTCAGGATTTTCTGGTTTTATTGTAGTGTTCAGTGTATAAAAAGCTTCTTAGACACAATATTGAACTCATAATGATATTAATATTGATCTCTCAAAGTTTTATTTCATAATCATAGAATGTTTTGGGCTGAAAAGCACCTTTAAACATCATCTAATCCAAACTCCCTGCATTAGGCAGGGAATGTTGGGAAGTTTCTTCAAAGGATGGGAATTCCTATTTTTTCCAGATCTATTGCCTACAGAAAGTACTGAGCAAGTCCAGCAGAAATGTGATTCAGTGGGGGATCAGTGAAATATATCTCTACCCAGAAGAGCCTGGCTGAATGGTGCTGGCTTCCTCAAATCTCCTTACTAGCATAGTTCAAAAGTATCACAGGAAAAAGAAACATTTCTGTGGTCATAAAGAAATTTTGGTTCTACCCTTGTGTAGCTATATTGCTTTGTTTTTTGTTGTTGTTTGGTTTTTTTCTATTCTGTTCCTATCTCCTTTTTGCAGATAATTTTTGGGTAGACAACTGCTCACTGTGAGCAAGTTGCTCGTTCATTTTTTTGAGAGGCCACAGGACAAGAGTCAGTGGGCAACAACTCACTGACCTGAAGACCTACCCATGCTCAGATAAATGAGCTGTGTGTGAAAGGCTAAAAATCCTATTACCAGACCTTGAGCCATCCTGTTCTTAAGCAATTTTGTGAAATAAATACAAGTTCTGGATTAAGGGACAAATCAGAAAAACAAGCAGTGAATCAGTCTTCTGAAATAATTTTTTCCCAGTGTTTTTGCTTAGCTGCACTCCTAGGGCTGTGAGGTGATAGCCTTAAGAGATACATGGTCATTGTGTCCTAGAATGAAATCAAACCACAGATTGAGGCCGTAAACCTTGTTTTGCTACCTTGGCAATGATGTCTATCCTGAAGTGTTAAAGTGCTTTTAAAACCCTCCACACAGTAGATGGCACGAGATCTTGTTCAGATTTCTTTGAGATGATTCCACCTCTAGAAGGCCTGCACTTCACTCACCATTTCTAAAATTAGCCAACAAGATCCAGAAGGTATCTGCATATCTATGCTTAATGTAACACCTATGCCTTTGGGAGTTCTGGGCTCTTGGCTATATGTCATTTCTGAAAACTCTTATGGAGACTCTTCTTCAAACTTTACCCTTAGGCTAATTTTTAAGGGCATTAAGAGTGAGGCAAGACAATGTATCCTTCTTTGCACACCTATGAGAATTAATCTTTAGTCTAGTTATTTGTAAAAACATAGTTGATTGGTGTTGGGAGTAACCTGTATTGCTGTCCTATCCTTAGATCTGGTACTTTGTATACAAATCCTGAATTCACCAGAGTCCATTGGAATTCAGGCCACCTGCAAACCATTTCTCCCCTGTGTTATTAGGGCCATTCTGAAAAAGGACCTCATGCTGGGTGTTTTAGCTATCTGTTGTTGCTCAGGTGATGCTGCTGCCAGAGGTAGATGAGACAAGTAAAAGCTGGGAGAGCCTTTTCATCTAAGCAATGTGAACAGGCAAGAAGCCTGGCCATGAGTTCAGCCTTGGAGCCTCTTATACAGAAATGAGTCAATGGGGCATAGCTCTGGGGGGGGGGAAGAGAAAAAATCACATCAAGTATCTATACAGCTGGGTGAAGTTCAGCTGAAAACACATTTTATGTAGCTGTTCCTGGTGAAAGAGGACAATATCATTTTATTTAGCTCACAGATGATTATCCTTTCTAAGAATTAATGTAAGTATGGTTTAAGAAAGAAATCAGGAAAAAGTTTATCTTTTGGAAGTGGCACTAATGAAATGTTTCCAGGGGTTTTGGTTAGCTCAAGTCGCTTGGCTGAATACACCATGAATTGAAAAATCTTACTGATTAACCTAAAATTTAATTAACCACTCTTTTAAATATTTAACTTCTGTATTATATGATTAAATATATTTTTTTTTAAATACTATGTTTTTTAAACCCCTCTTCTTGCATGTTGTGGAGCTAGGCTTTTAAAGGTATTCAGTCCCGCAATTCAATCACACTGGTTTCAATAAGATTTAAATCTCCAGTCACTTCTTAAAATCCCACTAGACACTTATACATCTTTAAGCACCTAACTACCTCTAAAAGTCTGGCCCTTGATAATTTTAGAAAATGGTCCTTTCTATCATGCAGAGCTTCCTGCTAGCAAACTGGAAAAGTAATTAGCATATAGATGCATCCCTCAGACGGTAGACTGGGTTAAACTGGATTTTTCTACCTTTTAATAACCATTGGAAAACAACAAGGAATTAATTGGTTTGGAAATGTGAACTGATGGAAAAAGTCAAGCTACAGAAAAGTTATTAACTATGCACCACTGAGAGTCCTTAAAACCATCAGTTAATGAAACAAAGAAAAGAATACATGGAGTGAGAATTGATTTCGAAGTAAAGAAGACAGATGAAAAAGGAATAGCAGATTAATATGATGAAGAAAAGAATTCTCTCTTGGACATCCCAGTAGTCACTGCTGTAGCTGTAATGAAATGAGAATAGTGGTCCAGAAGCATCTCTAAGATAAAAAGAGCCCCTTTACCGTGGTGCTGTGATGCCCCAGCATGCTCTCTGCTTGGAACAGCTGCACTAGGCTTCACCACAGCACAGCCATCATGATGCTATGTGCTCTGGACTCTGGATTATGATAGTGAAAGGTCTCTCTTGGAACTTTCTCTGATCATGTCGAGCCATGCAACACACACCACCACTACCCCCAGTGCCCCTATGGGCACTCAAGGCTGCCAATAAGCAAGGAGAGAAAGACTTTTCCACAGGGGCTCAGGGTGACTTAATAGTGAGACAAGAAATGTCTTTGAAATCTGTGGGTGAAAAATGCAGTGTAAGAACGAGGTTTTATTTTATATTTTTTTTTATTATCCTCAAGGGCAGAATTTGAAATAGCTGCTCGGAAGTGTTGCCTATTCCCAGTTTACATGAGATATCTTTAATCACATTCTAGCCAGAGAAAGAAAGGACTGCAAGAGGCACTATAAAACCTCTTCCTTGCTTTCATCTTCACTTTTCCACTCAGCATTACACGAGAGAGAGAGGAATCCGCAGCCAGCCTGGTTCTGCACTGACTAGGATTGTTCTAACACAAGGGGATAATTATAAAAGACGCATTTCTGCTGCAAATAACCCCAGGTTAAAGTTTTGGATTTGAACTGAGCTCTGTGTTCACTGTGTAAAGTAAATATTGTTGTAGGTTTTGTGCAGGGAGGGGAAAAAAAAGGAATATCTTTGTTTTTGCCTTAATTGCGAACATACTCTAATGATGTAATTAAAAAAAGAGAGGCAGGAAAAATTTTTCAGTGGAAGAACAATATTTTGAGTGCTGAAGCTTTGCATTAAACTTCCATATAAATAGAAATGAAAATAGTCCTGAATAAAGCATAATGCTTTTGTAATTGTGCTTTGTTTTTCAGAGTTTCTAAGGGTCTTGTGGAACCCAGCTGAGGAGCCAAACTGAGGGTGCATCACTCCAGAAAGCACGACATGGGTTCTTTTAAGGAGGTAAGGTAATTTCTTATAGCATCCTTTAAAAAAGTTTCAGTACACCAAACAGATCCATGAAATGAAACAAATTTTAGTAATATATTAATAGAATTTATGTGCATGTTAACATGGTGGAGGAAATAGGAATAAGGTGACACTTGCATAGCGAAGTAACAGTGAGTTTTGTCATGACTGGGTGAGAGAGGGACAAGCTTTTACCATGCTTGCCTACTCCCTTGACCTGTGAGTTGAACGTAGCCCCCGTGCAGGCAAGTTTCTGGTCTGATCAGAAACCACAGAAGTCAAATGGACATTCTATCAGGACATGTTTATCAGGATCACCTTTAGGAACTTGATTCCAATGCTGGAGTCTTTTGTATCACAAAGCCAAGAAAAATGTATTCATGTGGGATCCCATCCATGTGTGTGATATGGAATTCCCCTACTGCAAGATGTGAGAGCTGGAAAGAAGAGAGCAGAATGACGTTGGGTTGAAAATTTAGACTTTTCTCTCAGACTTGCATGAAGAAGAATGAAGCCTTCTGATCCTTAATTTATTAACTTGCAGAGGTAAGAAAAAAACCAATAGGAGTGATCTCCTTTGTGCTCTTCATTGTCACTATTCCTTCTACTGCCAGGAGAGGAAGAGACTAGCCTGCCCCTGGTGTCATTGTGGGAGGAGAGCCAGCTTACCCTGCTGCAGTGCACCTTGCCTGTTACAAAGCACTTACTGAAGTACTTTGCATCACTGAGAAATGAGATCAGATTTTGCTGTCCTGTATAGAACTGATGTTTGTGTGAAATAGCAATTATCTTAACTTGTAAGTTATGGCTTTCTACTGTCATCTACACTATTGAGCAGTGCAATGCAAAAGAAGATGACTTATAGAGAGATGTAATTTGTGCTGAGGATGAAAGGTTCAAACTCTTCATTTTGGAGGTTTTTTCCTATGGACTAAGCCCAGCCCTAGCCCATTAACGCCTGAAGGGCATAAGCTGACCTCTGGAGTGCTTCTTTTACATCAGCTTTGTCCAAAAAGGAGCCTGTTTGTCCCCCCTGAGTTTGCTTTGTGTTGTGAACCAAGGTGTGTTAAGTCAATGCATTGGGAAACTTCCTTTTAAAGTTCCTATTCCCAAATAAAATACTAATATAGAGTCATCCATGGCCTGTGGGAAGCAATGTAATAAAAGCAAGCTACTGCCCTGTGGAAATTTAACTCCCTGTATTGCAAGGTGGTACCTGATAGATTCAGGCAGAAGAGCACAAACTCCCCTATTTCTGTGAGTTAAGACATCTAGGAGGTGAACCCAAATGAGTATGAAACTGCTGAAAAGTTTTTGCCAGTAAGGTCAGCTCTTAATTTAGTCGGTGCTCATCTTTCAAATGGGACAGAGATGCATTTCTGAAATCCTTAATGAAAGATGAGTGCTTGTTTATTCTCATGCCGTGGGAAGAAAGACCCAAAGGTAGTATTTCAGTAGCACTGGAAAGCTTTGCTGTGCGAGGTCTCTCCTTGTGCCTGCCCAGACTGAATAAAAATTTTCAATGTGAGCTGAATACCATTTGCTTTCATTTACTTTAGGGAGAGAGATTTTGGCTTTTATTTCTGAATATTTGTATCATTGAATTTTAAGGATGTCAAAGCTGCTGAAAGGAATGCTCACATAACACCTGCCCTTACGGAAGTTGGTAAAATAAAGATCATTGCTTGTGGACTAAAGAAAATATAGTGGAAGTGAAAAACAGAGAACTTATAGGTAGATCTATTGGGAGAGAAAGATAATTGGATTCCTGTATGTCTCAATGCTTGTGGCACTTCCCTTTCTGCCCCATGGTAAGAAGGCCCCAGTCGGCTGAAGCACTTAGGGCAGAGTAGTGCCTCAGAGAACAATGGCACTACTCACAGTGTGTAAAACTGGGCCCACGTCTAAGTCCGTTCTTGGATTAGAGCCAAACTGCGTAACATACACATAACACTGCACTCGGATTCACTGTATTCTCTTCTCAGATCTGTATTGATCTGGATTTTGAAGCCTTTGTTGAAGTAACTTTTAAGTTTCTTTTTTATAAACACAAAATGAATTTGATATAGTTGCCCCTTTCACTCAGAGATTTGAAAATACTTTAAAAATATGAATGTATTGATCTTTCACTATGGGGAGAGTAAGTAGTAGCAACCCATGAAACAGATGAAGAATCTGAAAGTAGAAGTGTGGAGAAAAAGAAATCCACAACAACTGAATGGAATTGGAAAACAAATTTGTCTTGATTGTATTCCCATCTGCTTTGAGTTCAGTTTCATTAGCTTTCTTGAAAGGGAGCTTCTGTCAGGAAAGTTTATGAAAGTACTGGGGTTTAGTAGACATTTAAGAATAGTTACAGAAATTCTGTTTTGATTTTGTAACCTGGCTTCTCATTCATGGACTTACCTGTGTCCATTCTTCTCTGCATACTATGAAAATATCTCTAGTTACCTGTATTGCTTAGTCAGATTAAAAGCTTCTAAATAAAACATTGAGCATATATTAGTTACTGAAATGTCTCACAGAAATAAATTCAAATAAAATAGGATGTGCTCATACCTAACAAAGGAATGTATAGTGAGGCAAAATTCTGCAGGTATATTATTTTTTTTTATTTACTATCTGTATTGCTACTGAACCAGTTTGATTTTAGAGAGGGAAACACTGAGGGAGGCATAAGAAAAATCCTCAATAAGGATTAATGCAGGAGGGATACTTTTTATTGCTTGTGAATGATATCAAAGGAAGTTTTTTTTAAAAAGGGCAAACTATTGAAATAACATTTGTAGATACATTAACTTGTGGAACTCATTACACACAGGCAACATTAAAATACCATAACAAAGATTGCAAGACTCACTGGTTCTATGAGGAGAGAATAGCTACGGCCACTTTAAATAGGACAATATGGTATATAGGAAGAAGAACAATAATGCTAACCATTAAGCATTGGGTTTAGGAAGAAGATTCTCTCATAAGCAAGTTATTGCATAATTCTCTGTTATGGGAGTTTCACACCTTCCTCTGAAACATCTGGTGCTAGAAATGCAATAAAACACTAAATGAATTTCTGACCTGATGTGGTATGACAATCAATACAATGCTTTTATTAGCTAGCTCTGGTTTTAAGAACTTGTCATAGAGCATGCAGCTTTGCAGAATGCTAACTTGTGATCAAACCTTCAGTTTATTTTAAAAACTAAACCTTTCCTGCCTTATTGCACATTTCCTCAAGTCTGAGGAGATTAGCCCAGCATGCTGCACCATCTACCACTAGAGAAAACATTGGCACTTGAGGTTGATTTTTTAACACCTAACATACGCTGTGTAGGAAAACTGAACTGGTACAAAGCAGCTGAGATGCAACCAAAATTGCTTTAGACCAAGTAGCTGACCTATGGTTTAGGTACAGGGTCTTCAGCCAAGCCTCTCTCCCCTAAGCATTGTTTCACTGCTGTGTCTTCTCTGCCACCCTTCTGCCTCATGGTCCCTTCTAACATTAGATGACAAAATAAAAAAATTCTTGATCATCTGATGGATACTCCAGTAAATGTAGTCTGGGAATACAGTATGAATCAGGTCACAAAGTCAAAAGCTACTACACGTGCATCAGATATGCATCCCATGTCTGGTAGGTGATACACAAATTTTTGACATAGGACCGATTGCACAGTGCAGAAGGTTTGCAGCTCCTTGAACTGCTTTGTGCCCCCACCCTATCAAAAACACTGGGCTCTGCTGATGTCCAGGCTCAACGGAGACTGGTGCTGCTGGAGGAAAGGCCAGGTCATCCCCAAATAACCTTGTACATCTCAGGGGCAGTTCATGACCCGAATTCAAAGGCTCTTTCCTAAGTATTGTATCACAATGATATCCCATTAAAGTCAGGCAGAAGATACTTGTTCTTTTCAGTGAGACTGAAATTATACCAATCCTGAGTGCTTGAAAATGCCTAACTCTGAAATGATGCCCCTGGTGAGAAACCCTGAGGAGAGTAGCACTGTGAACAGTTCCCACACTCTTTCAGAATGAAGCCATGCTGTAAAGCAATGCATTTTGATAGCATGACTTACATCTCTCAGAGCAGCCTGAATGATTTTTCCCAAAGAGTGCAGCAATGTGTTAATATGATAGGTGTGTGGTTTTGAATTATAAACATGTTTTAAGGCACACCAAGAGTATCAAATCAAATGTAAATATCTGTATGACTAAAGGAAACGAGCTTATACATCACAAAGGTTTATTTTGTGCTCAAAACACTCAACAATTTTAACAGCCATATTTTCATGCAAATGGATTGTAGCCAGTCTGAAGATATTCCAGGAATCCCAAACTTTATGCACCACCTCTGAAGTCATAGAACACAATTTAATTTGTCATTAATTAGTAAATTGCTGCGTGAAAGCTAACAAACTTATCTTGACTGAATTGACCAGCACAAAGATTATTCTTCTGGAAATGAGTTGAAATCCTTACTGCTGGGAAATTTCCATGAAAATAGAACAGCCTTTTTGTAGCTTTTATTTTAAAATGAGAATAAAATTGATACCAAAAGGCAGGAAATAAAAGAGGTGACAAACGCTAGCTAGAAGACATAGGCAAGAAAATCTCAACTTGTATGTCTGTCCCAGCAAGCTAAAAAGACTTACTTCTTTCAAGGAACTACTTATAACTTGAATTTATTTGGGACTATTTAGAAGATACAGCTAAGTGTAAATCCCTCCTGGAAGTCAGGGTAGATTTTGTTGTATGAAATCTTTTCCTCTTTGAAAGTCAACGTCTGGGGAGGGGGTACTGGGGAGGGGGAGACTTGGCAGACTGCCTCT
>WUAM01000071.1:22913537-23003088 GCA_024336885.1 Actenoides hombroni
GGGGGGGGGGGTCTTGGCAGACTGCCTATATCTTCTCGCATTAGTTCACATGGTGTACGTACCATATAAATCTACATTTCCTCGCTTTGCCACACTGTCTGTCAATGAAGGAATGATTGTTATTTTATCGTTATACATAATATATGTGTATTCAGAGACATTTCAAATATTTCGCTTTCTTGAATTCTCACTTTTATATACTTTCCCCTCCCTATACTCACCCCCTGCCTGCACGTCTGCTACCGAGTCAAAATAAAAGTCTCCCCCATCTCTGTCTCCCATTGTTTTTTCCACGGCTGATTGAACAGTGCACTAGGTTCAGTGAACTTGGTCTTGGCTAGTGCTCCACCCAGAAACAACCTTCTCTTCTATACGAATTATCATATGAAAGCTGCTAATGTCACTTTACTGCAGCTCTGCTTCATGTTTCAGAATTGTAAGCGACATCATGCAGTCCACATTTGCCCGGTTTCAGGGAATAACTCTTCTTACTCTTCTCCCTTCCTTCTTTTTCCCTACATTTCAGCAGAAAATATTGTCTTCTTCCTTTTATTTACTAGATCAGCATCTTCCCTTCAATAAATACTTGCTACTGCAGATATGAAAACAACTTTCATTTTGGGATTCTGATGCTGTTAGAAATACTATTGGATCATTTGGGACTTATCCTCAGGTTATTCCAGGCTGATTTACAGCATTGAAGGAAACTGATCTCTTAGAACTTCAGAATGGTGGGAGGCTCTTCAAACAGTTTCAAACAGAAAAATTTAAATTTGGTCACAGCACAACAGTAAAGGAGAGAGTGTAATGTGCTATAAGTTTAAAATGGTTTTGACTGATGTCACCAGCTAATGGTCTGCCCCCAAAAACCTGGTTAGGTGTAAATGTAAAATATTTTTATGTATTGAATATATGCATGAGCATATATAAATTTGCTGTTGTGATTTTGAGATGTATCAACAAAAATTCATGTGTGCTTTACAATAGTGTTTGAGTATCGAGAGAGATTCTTTGTTGTCGTTACAAGTTTAATAGCCACAATAGCACGGGTACAAAACCTCACTCTGTGCCATCACTAAATGCAATTTGCATGCATATTAAACACTAAACCAATTTTCTGATACTGAAACAATAGCTTCACAAGAACAGGTATAATTTAAATTCAGAAGAGTGTGTGCCCACACAGTCAGGTATGAGCGATTTTTCTTGGATCTAGTCTGAATGGACAATATATATCTAAACTTTAAGGTTTCTTATTTTCAGCATGTTTATTCAAAAGAAATCTTGACAAGAAACTACAAATGTTAAAGGCTGGTATTTTTCAGCTTAATAGCAGGAAATGCAACATGACTGCTTTTACTGGGTGCGTGGGAGAGAGACACTTTGCTTCCTAAAAGAAATATTGTTTTTTCATTATTTTTATGTTTGTTGTTCCCACAAAAATGGACCCAAGTGTTTTGAAAGGATTATAAATATGGTTGCAATTTGGCACTGTGAGCTGGTTGCAGTCGCTATGTGTATCTGTCTCTCTCTGTGCTCGTGTATGGAATTTGGCCAATTTGAACTCTGAGTTGGTCACAAGCAGCCAAATGGCTTTCAGTTTTCTTTTGTTGTAGCTGCATTCCCTACAGGATAAAACCTTTCAGGCTCTACTTCAAGGTACAATATGCTCCTCTGAGAAGATAAATTATTAAAATGCAGTGTCTGCTTGTGTAAACTCAAACTTTGCAGAGTTATGCTCATTTGATCTCCAAGAAATAACAGTTCCATCCTTCTAGGTCTCAGTTAAGCCAAGACACATGCTAATTTTCTTTAACTTTGGAGTTCTGACGGCCTTAAGGAAACATGTGTTTAAGAGAAAAATGGAATCTGCTGCACTGAGAAGGAGTCGAGGTGTCTGGTGTAATTAATCTGGAAAGGTCTTCTTCACTAGCTTTTGGAATGGAGTGATTAGGTGTGAGGGCACAGTCTAGTATTTGGGTTTATGCATCCTTGCGCTTATTTTAAATATTAAGAGACAGCTGGAATAGGCAAACCATCTATTTTTTTATCACAGAACTGCATCTTTTATTACTTGGCTCCATAAGTATCTGAGAAGTGATAGGCTCAGTCAGGAGAGGGGTGGCCATTTTTCACAGTAAACCAAGCGCTGTACATTCTTGCTGGTGTCAGGCTGAGTTGAAGTTACAAAACCAAACAGCTTCCTAAGACAGCAAACAAAACTGTCAGACTTTATTGAGATCCTGATGCAGCCTGAAGGCCGGTATGAACTACAAGTTTACGTGGGCAGCTGCCTCTCCTGTTTTCCAAATCTTTAATAACATGCTCTTCACCAAGGTATCTGGGCATTCATCTTTCTGTTACATTCTGGCCTGTTGCAGTTACTAAAGAAAACTTATCACTTGGAATGAAATATATATACGCATACAGAATGAATATATGGAGTGAAATATGTGTATATAGCACATACTGAAACAAACAAGCTAAAAGGAATGTTTTGAGATATTTGACAGTGTTAATATTGATTACTGAATAGATTAAGAGACAGCCGCGAGAGGTTTTGTCAGGAGATCAAACTTTACCTGTGTGACAGTGTTAATAGTATGAGACACGAACATTTATCAACAAAACAGTTTCAGCTGCTTGGCAAAAAGCATTGTGTCTCTGAAGTGTTTTGTCATACAGTTTCTTCCACCTAACAAATCATGGTGTTATACACTTAAACTTTCTCATGGCAAGGAGAAGGATGTTTCCAGCAGGAGGCTGTATCAGTAAGGTTCTTGATTAAGGAATTCTTCAAAGCTATTTTTTAGTGTGCATAACTATTGTGTTATTGATAGAAAGGCAGCAACAAGGATGTTAGAACCAGCTGGACTGGATCATTAGTCCATCCGGCCCATCTTGTCTCATGCAGTAAGTGACTCTGCTAGATTTTATATGGGAATAGAAAACCTCAGCGTAGAAGATTTCTGTTACATATTCCTCCACCAATAACTACACAGTAAATTCTTCAGGAGAGGTGTGAATTTGAGACCTGAAGAAAATCACCGCCTATGCAAAACCCCTATATGATCGGTAATACCAACATTAGCAGAATAGCCATTTGATGTACATCTGAAGAGTTGGTTCTGATATAAGTGAAAGTCAATGATGAACATGTTTCACCACACGGCCTTTCAGTACTTAAAGGGGGCCTATAAGAAAGATGAGGACAGTCTTTTTGGCAAGGCCTGTTGTGACGGGACAAGGGATAATGGTTTTAAGCTAAAAAAGGGTAGAATTAGAACACATAATAAGGAAGGAATTTTTTACAGAAAGGGTGGTGAAACACTAGAACAGGTTGCCCAGAGAGGTGGTAGAAGCCCAATCCCTGGAAACATGCTCTGAGCAACCTGATCTAGTTGAAGATAGCCCTGCTTACTGCAGGGGGCTGGACTAGATGACCTTTAAATGTCCCTTCCAACCCCAACCATTCTATGATTCTACGATTTTCAGGTTTGATTAATGTGAGGATTAGTTAAAGCTTTTGTCCTAACCTTCTGTCTCAGTCCACAGCTCTGCTTTTCAGTCTGGATTGTAACATCTGTGTTAATAATGAGAAAAACCTCTTAGTTTTCCAGAAATCTTGTGGTTGTCACTCAATGGATATTCCAGTGGAATAAAACAAAATTCAACATCTGCAAGATAATTAGTGTATGCCCCTTAGTAGGGGAGCGCTTAGGAAGGAGCACATTTACATTATTTACATTCTGGCCCAGATCCAGGTCTCCTTCCAATTAGAAAGAGCGCAAGAAACTTTCCCCTTACGGTTAGCTCCTTATTCAGGGGTGAGAGAAAAACAATTGTTTCTAGAAAGGGCTGTAAGTTCAACATAAAAAAGGAAGTAGCATTTCAGCAAAGGTGTACCATAAACACGGAAGATGATCAAGAAAGATGCAGATAACTTGGATAGATACTTTGCCGATGGTCACAACTAAACTGCCAAAGCTTTAGATCTGTATCATGAAAGTGATAACTGTTTGTTGCTTTTGCCAAAATACAGCTTGTAATTCTCACCTAGCCTTCAGCTCAAGACTCAGTATCTGAAAGCAAGCCTGTGTTTGACTGGCACCACTGGTGTTACTGAACTGGATACCAGTTGCTCAGAACTCGTTCAGCCCCATCCAGTCAGAGAAAGGGTAGTTTGTTTGTTCTCTGAGCACTCAAATATTTAAAGGACTCTGGTACAACTGAACGTTCCAAAGCTCAAAAAATGCATTGAATACGTCTTTTAAAATCACATGTAAGTTTATACTCACCAAAGTTTTTACATGATCTGGATCTGTACAAATTATTTGAGTAAATAATTAAAACCTAAGTGACCCAGAATAAAATTTACCTTGGTATATGTATCAATGTATGTGACTATGTTTGATGACGGTGTCCAATTGATTATTTGGGAGATCCTTAAGACAGGTGACATTTGTGGAATGTCATTAAGAGGTCTCTATCTCAATAATATTACCCCAAACAAAAAAATCTGGAGCAATAGACTTGTTTTGACCTATCAAAACTGATGAGATTTTGAAATTCTATTTTTGTTCTGATAAAAAGGTCATCACTTTCTTATTTATGCTCACATCATCAAAACATTATTTTTTAGACCTTTCTAGTCAAATGCTCATATTTTGTCTTGCTGCCTAAAACTGGATTTCAAAAGATTATGAAATACTTTTATTGTCTACTAGATGGATATTCTACTTTTGTGTAGTCCTAGTCTGTATATTTTACTTTACAATTCAACGGGTCTGTATCCTACAGAAGGGATCTTCTCTGAAAATTAATGCTGGGTCCATTGGCAATATAATAAACGCCAACAGCTGTCAAAAGCAGAGTGAAGCAAAAAGGGGAAAAAAGACAGTAACTGTCTTATAAGAGTGCCTCATGGTAATTCAAGAAACATTCTGCAAATTCCACCTCAGTGGGGTATGAAATAAACCCCACATTATGATGGACTGGAAAAACCTGGGGTGGCCCAAAGCTACTTTTCTAGGATGATTTCTTCCTCTTTATTTTTGTTTTCTGATAGCTTCCCTAACTCTAACAAGAGTAGAAAAAAAATTGGAGACAGGAAAATGTATGACCATAGTAAAGATAAAAAGAGGGTAAAAAATCTTTTGCAATATCAGATAATCTTGAAATACAATAATATATCTTGCAAACCTGTGAGATCTATAGCAGGCTTATAACTGATCAATTTTCCACCCAGGTTTACAAGAAAAATAAAGACCACTGTAGTTCATAAATCAACATTTCTTAAGCTACTTGTATGTTTTCTTCCTCCTGAAGGTTAGTGATTTTAAAAGGAAGCTATACAAATCAGCACATTCAATGAAACTGAGGCATACTATCAAAGGAGTACTTGCAGGGGCATGAATACATAAAGAGATAACATATATGTCTATCAGATAACCATAATTAGGTTGTGAATTTCATTATCTAACAAATGGTTGACGTCTATAAAAGTTGCAAAGTGTTTTGGTCCCATGTTTTTTGACACTCTCATTGACAGTTTTATAGAGGTCTGAACTCAGCTAACCCTTAGACAACAGGTGTCCTTTTCTGTTTTGACCTCTCCACCATGGACAGTTTTTTCTGACTTTACACTGAAGTCAAAATGTTGGAAGGGCTCACATATATCTGTGAGGATTCCATTAGCAGCAACAGTGACTTTGCGGTACTGGATGGATGGATTTCTGACCCAGATCTTACAAATCACTGGAACAAGTCAATGGCTTGTTACAACTCTTTGGGAAAACTGGTATCTAACCATATAACTAGGTGCATTCCTCAACACTTTCCTTGTCTGTTTTTTTTTGTTGTTTTATTTTCTTTTAATGGGGCTGCCAGGAGAATTAGGAGGGTCCATGGCAATCCCAAGTGTACCTTTTTCATGTCTCTCCTTACATAAGACTGGGACTGTATTTGTCAGTTATGGCCCACCCTGCTACCTAGTGGGCCTCTTTGAGATTCAAAGTTTATTGGAAAATACACCGTCCTCAGTCATGGAGTGAAGATAAGACTACAACATCTGTCTGTCTGGATATTTCACAGTGTTCTTTGCTGAAGGTCAATGCTGAAGCTTCTAGTTCGTGGTAGCTGCAGAGGTGTCTTGTTTCAAAGCAGGTCAGAAATTCCTGTCTGAGGTCCTCAAGGCTCACCACCCAGCTTAGCTGGGGATCTAAAGCAGCAGGAGCTTGATTTGCCATCATTCAGCAAGGCAAAGAAACCCATATCCTTCAATCACCAATTCTTTTTCTAATCCACTTACTCATATTGCCTCCTCCATTTGGCTTTGCATTTTTCTTCCCTCATTGTATAGAAGTATTAACAGTTATAGAGATAGCAGCCAGTCATGGTCATCTGTGTGTTGCATGCACAAAGAGGTTTTAAGAAAAAATTTTGTAAGTAAAATGAACTTGTAAGATTGGGGTCTATACTGTTGTGTGTAAATTTTAGGTTCCAGGCATTACAGTATCTGGCTTTTGAATCTCTGTATTTGTCTTTTCTGCATTAATTTAGACACTTATTTAACACTGGAGCTAAATTTTGTCTTTCTATTAGCCAAAACAATGCCCTCTCAGGATCAGCACTTGGTCACCCTGAACCTCCTTCTGTCTTCCTTTCTCATAAACCTACTTCCTCTGCTTGGGTTTTGTTTTGTTTTTTTTTTATGTCGTAAAAAGTGCTCTGTGTGTCTGTTCAGCTGATTTCCTAAGCTCTTCCCCTGAGTTCCCTGGGAGCTAGACTCCCATTCATACTTAGCAAGCTCTGAGCCCCTAACTCCATTATACACCCTAAACTGAAAGAAAAAAAACCATTACTCTTTGGCTTGCTGACAGTCTGCCACGAAAACTGGATGTGCTCTTTCCCTCTCCTCAGAAAAGGCCACAGCACTGGTGTTTTTGTGATGGTCCAAATGCCCTGTACCGTCCCCTCAGCGAGTGCTGGAATCCACGGTGAGATGCCAAGGCTTTAAAGGGGACAAATCTCTGGATTCCGAAGCAGCTCACTGCTTGGGTTGGCTGCTCTCTTATGTTGCATGTGAAGTTTGAAGAGACAACTGTGTTTTCACCTGAGATGAAAATATACCTGACAACTTTGAATACTGAAAGATAACTGTGGCTGAGCAGTGCAACTAAGGCAGGTTTGTAAAGTTGCTTTGTAGTATTGACAGCCAGTCGGTCTAGTTGCTTAATTCAAATACTTTTACAGTTAGAATATGTTGCCAGAAAAAGAAAGTCAGCTCCTGAGATGCATTATCTCCTTTCAAGACTATCCTGGGGGCACTTACTCATTATCCTGGAATAAAACAAATGAAAGATTTCTTTTAAAAATATTGTTCAATCCGTTTAGAATCCCTGGAGCTGAGTATTTTACATTCTTGTGGCTTGATAAAATAAAACCAGCAATTAGTTTACAAGTATTTATCATTTATGGTTCTTGCCCTCTCTTTACAGCTCATTTTGAATACTATAATCCTGACAGATTAACTTTCCTGCTACAAAAATTATTATTATTTCCTGAAACTATGAATGAAATAGGAGTACATGTGTTCATTATGACTGATGGAGAGAAATCTCATTCTAACTGATAATATTTTAAGCTAGTTCCCACACAAAAAAAAATTAAGAAAAAATATATTTAAAAAAAGCAAACTGTAGATTAATATTCATGTGTGTATTTGCTTGTGTGTATGTATGCCATTTCTTCACCAACAACTTCACCAACAGTTTTTGAATCTGACCCATTTTAATGAAATCTGAAAGGGAATAAATCTTTCATAAAGGTCAGTGAAAGCCTGTAGCACAATAGGGAAAAAATACCCCCCCAAAGGCTCTGGTAGGGAGAATGGCTGCAGGGTGCTGCAGCACACCAGAGAACCCAAGTGGGGCAGAGACTTAAATAAAACCTCATCCAGGGAGAAGAAATGCCTTTGGACCTCATGACAAACCAGGAGACAGAAAATCTGCACCATTTGTTTTATCCAAAGCTTATGGGACTCTTTGTTTTAGAGAATATAAGAAGCTGGTTAAAAATCTGATTATGGTAGATGATGCTGACTTGTATTTTCTCCATTTGAAAGTTTTCTTTAGCCCTGATCCTGGACTATCAGATGATTGTAGGCACTGCTAGTGACTGCCTACATAGCCAGATATGACATGGAGATACACTGAACAACACAAAGAATAAATGACAAACTTTTTTTCCCCCTCCTTGGATGACAATCAGTGCTATAAGTTGGATCCAGTTTAGGAAGTCAGCATGAAGGAAAATAGCATTAGGAATTTTACCTGCTGTTTTAAAATCACAGAATCTTTTTCACTTCCTTGACATTTCACTCTTCTTTGTATATATGTTTTGTACATGTGGATGGTGTTCAGCCAAAGAATCCCAAAGCCCAGGGTATAAAGTCAGTATAGTATTGAAGTCTCTTTTTCACTGGCTAGGTATACATCTGCTGTACAGAACTCTTACAGGCTTATTTATGGCACAGCCCAAGAAAGTTGTACCTGAAGGTGAATCTGCAGGGTGTGAAGGTTGACTCCCTCCTTCAAACTGTGATTCTGTACCCTGTAATGTTGCTAAAATTTTAGGCCTTTGGTGGAAACTCAACCATTTGACCCCCTCGGGATAAAATGTTTATATCTGCAGGGATTTGGTGCTTCATTCAGCAAGGGTAACAATTTTCCTTTTAAAAATATCACTCAATCAAAAAAAAAATCTCACTTTGATAATTGTAAACAAAATTAATTTATAATTCTTACAGACTGTTTTGGCTGGGAAATTTTCTTCTATAATCAGAGATTTTAAGGGCAGAAAATACTGTTATGGAAGTCCTTTTAAGTAACACAAGCGACAGAACCTGAGATGGTTCTTATTCTGTAGATTGCATTTTTACTAAGTCTAGTAAATTAGTAGCTAATTTTAGCCTTTTCTTAGAATAATGTTCCATGACTCTTGCTTTTAGCATTCTATTGTTGTTATTGATAGTTTTGGTTTATCTTAATGACATTGGATCTTCTTTATTTTGTCCTTTTCACACAAATAATTTTCATCTGAGACAAAACACCAGCTACTTGTGGAAAACAGCATAGCTGTGGAGGTGTCAGAGAATGGCCTGGATTATCTGCACAGGTTTTCTAAGCAGGTACATGGCACTCTCCTCTCCAGCTCTGGTGGGCAGGGACAGTAGGTTTGTAATTCTAACATTTTCCCCTAGGACTTGTGCATTGCTCTTCCTACTTTGCTTTACCTCAGATTTCAAGGAGAAAAAGGGAAAGAGCATGCAAGTGTTGGGTGAGCCAGTGCATATGGAGCACTCCAGTTTGCACATGAAGCAGACTGGAAGGGCATTGCTGTCAGTTGGATGGAGAGGTGCGCTGCACGGGCACGCAGCTGTAAACGTGTTCAGCCTCTCTCCAATGGTAAAATTGCAGCTGATGCAGGGCCAGGGCACAAACACTGCTTGAGCTGATAGTTTTGGGCCTTTCTGAATAGTAAAATTTGCATTCCCTACTTGGACAGCATAGTACATACCTTTCCCATTGAACATGTCTGGGCTATTTTCATTTTGTAATTGCCATCCTTACAAATCTACTATTTGCCATTTTGTTTGCACTAGTAAGTTTGACCATAAAATATCTAAACCCTTTGTAGCTTGTTTTACAGAGGATTATTTCAGGCCTAGATATAAAATTCGGGATCTGCAACGAGAGATATGGCTTTCAAGAGGCATCCTGACACTGACTTGGCATTCATGTCCCACCTGCTGAATGCCAGTGGGATCCTGTCCATTGCTTTCACAGGCTTTGGATCCCACCCAGAGCATTCTCAAAGATGGCTAGGAACTGGGAATGTGGGCTAGATTAGGAAATCGCAAACAGTTTTGAGAGAAGTTTTATTTTTCATTAAAATGTAATTTTTGTCAACATTTTCTGAACAGCTCAAACAACAACTGCTCTGGGAATTAGAAAGCTTATATCATCCCATACAGTAATTTGTGCTACAATCCCAAATTCAATTTTCATACTGTAATGTCTCCTGAATAATTTTAAAGCTTCATCATAAACTTTAGAAATTACCAGAAAATTAAAGAGGAGTTTTCTTTAAGAGTTTGTATTACACCAGTTTCTTTTAAGATCTCGGATACATGTTCCCTTTGTACTATTTCATAGCGCTGTGATGCTTGCTCTCTGTTGCCATCTTATCCTATTTTGATCTTGGAGTTTTGCAGCAGTTTTTAATGTTTTTCTCCCTCTTTAAGCAGAATCAAACCCTTATTTTCCAAATTGTAGCAAAACTGCTTTATCTTTGCCTTCTCATGCAGTGTGTATGTTCAAAGACTGTCATGTTTTTGGCTAAAAATTCCTAGCAAACTAGAATGCAGGTATTTTTTCCCCATTTTGACCATTCATCTTCTTAATCGGCTGCTGCTTATTCTCACTGATAGCACAGTCCTTTTCTCTAACAAAGCATATATTCATATGCATCCTGCTTACTCTACTGATAGCCTTGGGTGCTTACCAACACTTGCTCCTGCTGTCATTTCCTCGCTGACATAACCAGGAAGAAATCCCTCTGCAAGGTCCCTTGTGGCTCTGTGGGCTGCATGTGGCTCTGCAAGGTGGACTTCCTAACTACCAGAAAGATTAAAATCAGCATCTGCTACTTAAAGCATCTTGTATTCCTGTTTTAGGATTTACCCTGGTGAGTACTCCAAGTCAAACAATACTGTGGTTGTGAATTTCTGTCTCGCTTGCAGCCTTATTTCTCATTCTTGGCTTGTGTCCTGGAACGGGATCCAGAGCAGTTACTGACTACAGCAATACAAAAGAAAACACACCACAAACTAAACAGTTGCACGATCCGCTTGCAAGTACACTGCTCCTGTTGTGTGCTTCTGCCGAGCTTGCCCCAAAAGTACAGGTAATTTAAATCCCCCAGGATTAAAAGTCAAAAACAAACAAGCAAACAGGAAGTTGAACTCCTTATGAACTATTCCATTTTGGGGAAAGGAAGCAGAATGGAAAAATCTTTTAGTTGTTCACTTTAGGCGCTCTCGAGCCTAAGAACCGTGACTGAGAAGCACTTAAAAATTGTCATAGCCCTTAATGTCTACTCAAACTACAATATTAGTAAAGCTCTAGCCAGCACTCATCTTACCTCCTCTGAAGAGGACACCAGACCGTTATGCAAGGGAGATTACTGCTTGCAAGTGAGGCAACCTTCTCCAAATTTTGTGCTTGAAATGACATTGAGGATTTGGTTGTAAATTCCATTTCTGGTACTCTTTACTGATCCTCAATAAATACAGCAGTGATCTGGGCAGGAGCATTTTTCAAGAACTACTGATGGATGTTCTAAATCAGAAATGATACCCGGACTTCCAAATAAAAGAAGCCTAACTGGGTTTCCTAGAAATCTGAAGGGTTCCCCTATGGAAGCACAGAAAAGTTTATCAGCTCCCCAGGCAAGAGGGAGGGTGTCCCCTTCTGTCCTATCACTGCAGAAGAAGAACAAAAAAGGAAAGTATAACCCCACTGAAGATAACATGGAGTTTTCTAGAAAAGGTCTTCAGGAGATAGTGAAGGGATATAACAAGATGATATCTAGTTATCAGTGGAAATTGAAGGAGAGAAGAAATATACATTTATTATTATGCTATTTTAAGTAACTACAAAAACAGAAGTCAGACTAAGAACAGCGTGCAGAAGAGATGGAAACAGAAGTCACACAGAAAATTATTTTTTGGAGATAATTGAAAGCTGTAAGAAATTGTGTCCCAAGATGAAGGCATGCATAAAGAGAGGAGAGAAATTACAGCCAAATTAAAAGATACATTAAGGAGAAGTATTCTAAGGAAAAATACAGACACTGAAATGTACTGAAGAGAAAAGGCAGAGAGCAAAAATAGGGTAGACAGCTTAAAAAGAAGGAAAAGCATGAAATAAAAGGAGATGAGATTCAGATTGACACTCAGTTTGACGCCAACATTTTTTTGTCATTAGGGTAAATACACTGGCCTTGATTTACACATGCAACTCTGGATAGATAGTGGCAAATGACAGTGAACACTGGCAAGTTCAGCATGTGAGGAATTTCTGAACAAGGAAGAACTAGTGTCTCAGGCTTAAGCTACTCCCACTTAACCCTCTGCTTAGGTCATGTGTGATGCACAAGAACAGGGTGGTTTTTTATACTATACTTCTGCAAATAATTATTTTTGCTGCTCCAAATAGGATAGATGATGGAAATCTCAATCAGAATGTAAAAGACAGATTTATGGTGATTTCAAGCTTCCTTCCTGACCTCCAAAACTCATGCACCACAGAGGCCAAAGTGGGACAACCAGTATTAAAAAACAGATCTATTTTTTGTATACTAGGACTCAGGGATAATGCTGTAATTTCACTGTGCAGCTGATCTCTTCTCCACCATCAGCTCTTTGTGGCTAAATACAAGCCTGTTTTCTCTGCTTCCAGCCCCAGCCCCGTGTTTGGGGAGGACACTGTATTGCTCAAAACACTCGCCCGGGGTCAGCAGCGATTCCCTGCTCTGCTGCCAACTGCCCATGCAGCCACAGGCAAATCCCTTTGCTTCCCCGGGGCTCAGGTCTGAGGCAGCACACCCAACTAGCTGCTACTGGAGCAAACGTTTTACAGCTTTTTGAATATAGGACTAAGGGAGGGTCAAGTGCATTTAGCCTTGCCCAGATAAAACTTCTCAGCTTCCAGTG
Source organism: Actenoides hombroni (assembly GCA_024336885.1). NCBI lineage: Eukaryota > Metazoa > Chordata > Aves > Coraciiformes > Alcedinidae > Actenoides > Actenoides hombroni. The sequence continues at coordinate 22,926,316 of WUAM01000071.1, forward strand.
GCACTTGAAGCTGTTGAGGCAAGTGGAAAAGGTAGCAGCAAAGCCTGTTTTTCAGGTGAAATTTCTGCTGAAATGTCAGGGGCAAGGACTTGGGGCTAGAGGAGCCCACTTGGATGCACAGCTGCGCAAACCGCTTCGCTGACCTTTGCAACATCCGTCGCTGTGCACTCGCCATTCCCAGCTCAGCCGCATCTCTGTTGTTCCAGCAACGCCTCGACTTAACGCCGAGCTGGGCCTGGCGCTTTGTTAGGTCTCTCCTTGGCACCCGCACCAGAGACACTTCGCTTTCCTCTTATCTGGCTTCCTTGCTTCACCTTTTTCTCTATCGCCCGCATTATTATACCACAGATATATTACCTTGGGATCACAACAGTCCCTCTTCACACATATGTAAATTCTAAATTACCTCATCGTTAATCTAGGAAACAGGCAGCTTTCCGCATTAGCCGCCAATCTGTTCCTCTGCAGCGCTGCAAAGAGGAGCCCATTGCCCTTAGTGGGGCAGCACTTACCAGCCCCCCTGGGCAGGGAGCCCTGTGCTGTGCTAGATGCCCAGCTGACCCCAGTTCTGGGGCACTGGTCTTTACACACATTCACAGGTAGCCAACACAGGTTACTGCCATTTAGAGAGATGCAATGGGGAAACTGTGAAATCACTCCCTTTGGGCACCTGGTCACCTGCTTTCAGCTGCCTCCTGCCACTGGAAGTTCTAGTGCAACAAACCCGGGCGCACTGCTGTGGTACAGTCATTAAGTTAATCCGATTTGTGTGCTCCTCTTAGAGCAGCAGGCTGTCAATTAAACTGATTGTTCACATGCATTTTCTTGTCTTGCATGCTTACATATTAGTGCACCTAACGGGAGAACGTGAGAAACACGTGCTCAGTGACAAATTGATATGCAAGGGAATAAATTAGCATCTTCCTTTAAAAGAAAAAGCTTGTTTTATTAACATGTGTTTTGTTCAAAACTGACTGGAGAAATGTAGGCATTCATGTAAAATGTAAGCAATTGAATTATCTTCAATATTCCTTGATAGCAATGGAGAAACTGGTATTGTTTTCAATGTATTTCACAACTGGTTGCCTTAAAAAACTGCTTACTGGTATGTAATGTTTACCATTAACCGAGAAAATGATCTGGTGCCTGAATACAGAATTATTGAAAGGGTGTTTATTGTCGTCTCGCAGTCTTCCCTACGATTTAAAACGGCATAAACGAAACAGGCTGAGAAATGGCCTGTTAAGATGCTGTTTTAACTTTCAGCCACTAGTGAGTGCTCTTGAATAGTTTTTCAAGGCAGAGAGTCCTTGAACCCCTCTGAACTGCAAAGCCTGACTCTCTGGTTGGATTTGTTGGAAGCGGAGAAAGGACACGATTTATAAGGGGGGAAATGCGGTGCCACCGCTGTGCAGGGCGAGAAACTGAGACGCAGCAGAGGCAGGAACTTGGCTTTATTAAGTGGGATTAAAAGAGCAACAGTGCTGACAATCTCTGCAGTTTGCAGTCACTTTTATTGCTGTCCACTGGTAATCCTGCTTTAAAATCTTTGCAGTTTTGTCAGGAGTTTCTGTTTCAGCCTACTTCTACCTGCTGTTACTTGTTTTGTCTCCTGTGCATGTGCATGCGAAGCTTGCAGATTTAGACACTTACGCAGGCTAAATAAACACCAAATGCTGGGGTTTAGCCTAGGCTAAAGTCTGAGCCTTGTACAAACAAACATAGTTATAGCTGGCTGAAAAGGTAATGATTTATTTAGATTTGGAAGAAACAAGTTGTAAATTATGGAGACACACACAACTGAAGTTTCTGATGTGCAGCTTTACCGAGGGAATATTTTCACGTTGACTGAGGCTTCACACTGTCCCAATAATGAAATGAAGACTTTGTATTTACATGCTTGGACAGAGACTGAGATATTAATTAATTGAAGAGAGACAATGGAAACCTCAAACAGCATGTGATAGTGTTTGTGCATCCAGAAATGGGAGTTTAGAAGATGCATGAAGTTATCTCTGGATGTGCTAAACTGGCCCTTCTTTTATAGGATACAAAAGTCTATAACACTGAGTGGTTCAGATAGCCAAGTTACTTTTAAAATTCTGCTTTAAAAAACAAGCCCTATTGCTTTAGATTCTTAGTCATCACCAGTTAACTCCAGCACTCATTTTCCCCCACCCCCTCACCCTGCACAATTCATACTCATTGTAATTAATTTTATGGCCTTTTTAGCAAAGGGAGACCTCTACATTTTATGCTACATTGCACAAGCAATTGAAAGTTGCAGATGAAAAAAACCCAAGCACCAAATGTTTAGCAGGTTTTTATTCTATTTTAAATGAGCAACCTATTTAAATCAATTATCAGCTTAAAATGAGCAGCCTGATCTAATTAGTGTTAGCCCCTGGTGGGTTAATGAATGAAAGGGAGGTGCTGGGCAGATGTGCTTTCCCCCAGGATATTCTTCTACTGACCACATTGACACAGAATCCTTCTAGGTGGGAGAATTTTCTCAAATAAAATTGCTGAAACCAAGAATTGTAAGATGCAGAATTATTAATTCTATTGGCAGAATGATGTGTTGTATGGTTTTGGGGTCTTTGCTTTAGTTGTGTGGTGGTTTTTGCCAGACTTTTTAAGACAGCATTTGTTAGTGTGAGATAAGTCATTAGAAATCCGAAATAAATTACTTTTAGAATTAGCATGTGAATTCCTTTCTGTAAGACACAAGAATTAAGCCTACTTATAGAAAATGCCAACTAAAATCTTCAAAAAAATTGATCAATACACATACATCAGCTCATACCCATCTTTCCTGCTCCTCTCTCCTGATTTTCAGTTCCTCAGTTACTTTAACATAACACCCTCTGAGCTTTATTATGTAGCCAATTAGTAAGTTTAATGTAGTACGTAGAAGTATAAAATATTATAAGTATCATTAAGTGTGGCAAAGGGCATCAGAGATGTTGTTAATGAAAGGTTCTCTTTTCTCATCCATCTCATGCATTTGCTGACTACTCCACTGTGAGTGCACAGATGTTTGCACTTTTGGAAGATGACATTTCTGGAAACAAATGCTTAGTTGCTGGTAAATATTACTATTTGTCACTGTGTAGGACTTCTGGTTTTCTTGTTCTTGACGTGACTTTCAAAGTGGGTCCCACTGCTTTCCCCTCTTTCTCCTGCCCATGAGAGTCCGTAAAGGTGAGTGTGGCACACCATGAACTGCAAGGTACCCCCAGGAGCCCATCTGCTGCTCTCTTCACTGAGAGTGATATTCTTCTCCTTGAAAACTGACTGGTGGGCTGCCTTTCACTTTTACAGATGTGATACTGGTTTTCTAGATTCCCATCAATCTGTTCAGAAATATATTTATATAGACTTGAGAGACTATAAAATTTACAAATATTCTCAAATGGCAACAAAAATATATTGCCGTTTTGACACTTGTGTGTTACTCAGCCTCTGATAGATGAGTAATCAAGGTTCCCTAAATTTCTCTCTTTAACTGGCAGAAATAAACAGATGTTCATGAATTCTAACACTGTTGACCAAACTCTGGAGTGTTTGATGGTAGAAAGTCTGCTTTAAATGTAGAAAAACTCCCGTGTTGCTGTTTTGAAGCATTTTGAATATTTTGGAACAATCTACACACTATATGAAGTGAAATGGTCTAATGGTTATGGGCCACTAAGGCTCCAGCAAAAATAACTGGTTTACTAGAGAACTTTTTTTCATTGCTTTGCTCTGTGGTATGCACACGTCTGTCAGAAAAGGTCAAAAGGATTTTTAGAAGATGGGTGTGAAGATGTCCTTTTAAAATCTCCAAGTAAGTGCATCAGCAGATGTATTAAAAAGCAGTTATGTAGAAGCTACTGCTGACCCACTTGCTCTTCCCAGGTTTTCTATTTCTTTTTTACTTACATATCACAGGAGCTTCTCTGAAATTTCAGATCTTATGCCTTTGTAATTTTAAGGTGAATGTTTTCATTATTACAGAATGGCTTGTAAACAGACCAAGTGCACGTAATTACATGATATTTATCTGGATGTTTTAATGTAGAAGGTTTAAAACATTTGCTAAGTGACATTGGCATGCTTTGAAAAGCCTAAATAAGCCACAGAGTGTGTTGTTTGAAAAGTACAGGAGAAGTATGTTTTGGATTTTTTTAAATCAAATGCTAGCTTCAAGTTTTTTGGGACTGTCTACTGTCTTTTGAGGAGAGAAACCAAGAAAAATAACTTTCGAGGGTTTTTTTTTCTCTTTTTGAAAGTGAAATTAGAACCTGATAGATAATCATAGTTTCACCATGAGTTATTACAATGATTTATTCAATTAACCTCATGAATATAAGCTCTATCATTAAATAAGCTAAATTTGAGTGCAACAATTACAACTTTCGCTAACTGGAAGCAGTGTAAGTATTAAGTGTTTAAATATACTAATATTGGAGCACGATAATTTTTAAACATAATTACCTCTTTTATTATATTTTGATTAGATTAAAATTAATGCATTATTAAGCCATGATATGTTCTACCATCTAGACTTCTGTATAGACAAAGATAGGAGTTCCCACACACACACCCCCTTTTCTCAGGTCTAAATTAATTAAATTCCCTTTAATTATAATTTGCTAAAAAGCTCCACTTTTACCACTATTATGTCGTTGGAACTTTGAAATTCAAAAAAAAAAAAAAAGAGAGAGAAACTCCACCAACCCCTTAAAATGGTCTTTTGCAGGAGAACTGAACTGTCAGCGAATTCAGGCAAAATTAATTATTTCAGCTTGATAAACCTTTTCATCTATTTGACTCCTTATACAGAAAAGCCAATTAATAATGTCAAACATGCTTTGCCTCCGGGGACCGGCGGGTTGTAATGAGTGTGTTTACTGCAGAGTGGCTATAGCAGAAAGAGCGGCGCGTAGCAGCGCTCTAATCGCGCCACACCTGTCAAGCTGAGTCTCATTATCTGTGTACCAAGGGCAAACCTCATTTTGTCAGGAGTGGTTTTCGAAGAACTAACAACTGCCTGGGGAAGCATACAGGACTGTCGGCCAGTAGACGAGTCACTTAATTACCAATCAGAGCGGCGGGAGTGAATTCCCGATGTTCTTTAGTACCGACCCGGCTAATCGCCGGGATGTGCCGCGCACCTTATCGGGCTGCCCGGCCCGACCGGTCATTTTCCGCGTGAAGCTAATTCGCCGCTTTTCTCGGGGCGCTGATAGGCCGCGATGGGTGATGTTGTTGGGTACGCAGCGATTCATCACGTGAACGGTATGGTGCCAGAGTAACCGATCTGATCGCCTCTTCCCCTTCCGATTATTAGCTGATAACAGGGTGGCCCTCAGCGAGGGGACGGCCGCCTCTGGGGTGATCTCCCAGCTCCCTCGGAAACGTGTCTGCATAAATGCAGCTCCGTAAGATGAACTAAAGGCTGACCTTGGAGTGGATTATGTTTTGAAAGCCATGTATACACATTACCTAAGCCTTCCCCATGGGATAAATAGTATTATCCTTACTTTACATATTGAGAATTGAGACAAACTTCTGGTCTGTGACAAACAGATTGACCTCTCCGTGAAGTGGTGGAGGAGTGCGGTGTCCTTGGGGGAACTCCTGAAGGACTCTGCTGCCGTGGTGCCTCTTGTAACCCCAGAGCTGCGGTGTCTTCACTGTCTCTGGACCCTGGGAGCATCATTTCAGTACTGCAGCTTAACCTGTTTGTAGCTAAAGCAAGTGGAAATCAGAAAACGCAGAAAGTCTATTTTTTTTCTCCCCAGGCACTGAGTGTGTTTGGCTTTACTTGGGCACACTCAGAGCAGTATCTGTTCAAATACACAATGTCCTGGAGTGCAAACGGGTGCCCGTTCCCTGTTCAGGTGAGCCTCCTCACAGCTTTCATTTCATTTCATTTCATTTCATTTCATTTCTCAGATAACCAAGGTTTGCAGGAAGGGGCTGGTGAAGGCAGCATTAGGACTGGAAAGAACCCAGCCCAGATTAGTGGACTATATTTCCTTATTGCCATGTATTTTTAGCAATACCCTCTATACAGAACATACTGCTGTTTTCAGGAAGTTGATTCTTTCTTACTTTATTTGCAGATGACAAATGATAGGTAAAAAATACAGTGTAGGAAAGTTTTGCTTAGCATATGCTAAACTAACTGGTGTGAGACTATTCTGAAATTCTGGAGTGCTAATAGATATCGGAAAATCCAAAGTGACTGACTGCCAAGAGAGATTTTGCACTTCATTTACTGTAAAATAGCTGCAGAAGTCAAAAGGTCAGTTTACCAGCTATGTAAAAAGAGCAAAAAGCTCCATAAACACTGAAAAATAAAATAAGCAGAAAAACTGCCCTCCTCCTGCCCCCCAGCAAAACCACCACCAAAAAATACGGAATGGATTTATGAGACAGTTCTGTTAGATGACACCTCAGCTTCTTCATGCCTGATGGTTGGAGGTGGGGAGGGGTGTTTGACCACGATTACCCACAGAGTATTATTTGGACTTCATGTAGGAGACCACGCCTTGGGTGATGCTGGGTGTTTTGGGGCTGGTGTTTTTTATTTTGTATTGTAGGAGTGAATTGTTGTGTTCTGAAATGACAACTGCCATCTGTGTTAAACCACATCTTCTGTGTGGTTAAGCAAAGCGAGCTCTTTAATTCTAGCCAAATTATTGACAGGTTACAAAACAAAAGGGAGAAGGCTTCTCTTGGTATTTGGCTCTGGGGGCACATGTCACACCAGGTAGGTGTTTATTGGAGGAGCTGCTGGGGTTGGTGGATCCACAGGCTACAGACCACTGTTGAAATACTCCTGTCCTGCTCTGTGTTTTTTTTTTAGATGCAGTCTAGCAAAGCAGTTAAACATGCTGAAGTCAAACTACGAGTATGTCTGTGCACAGGCTAAGATCTAGCATTTCACCTCAGTTTAAGGCAACCTTTGCTAATTTGCTGATAAGGCTTTGCACAGCCAAAATTAGTGGAAAGCGTGAGAAGGAATAAAAACAATGAGCTGGCAAAAGGAGGACCTGGGATAGTCAGTAAAACAGAAATGAGCCTTGTAGCAGTGAAAAAAAACCCAGATGCTTTGTATTGATTATTCTTCTTCAGTCTTCTCATCATGACTTTCAAGCTGTCACCTTATTTCAGCTTTATTGCTTTTGTTTTCTTCTCCAAACTTTCAATGCAGATGAAAGTCTAGACTGTCCTGATTTCTCTATTCTCAGGCCAAGGACAGCTTGACCTCTCCTTTTAATGTATTCATCTTCCCCTTACACAGGAAAAGGGTGAAGAAGAGGTCAGCAGCCCTAATAATTGTGTCTTGGACCTCTTTGTTGGTATAGTTATATGATCTTTTGCTTTCTGTTTTATGACTGACAAGTCCTCAGAAACCTTCTGGCAACACTCAGCTTTTGCAACTTGATTATTTTGGGAAAAACTTTCAGTATTGCTAGCCTTTTAAATTTTCAGGGGAGGGAAAAATGTATCATTTCTATTCCAAGTGACCCACATCTAAAAGTCTAAATGCATTGAATTGGAATATTGAGTTGGAAGTAGTTTGATATAGTCAAGTATCTGTGTGAACCATAGTAGTTATTTTGAGGTACATGTGGTTTGGATGCTTCATGCCCCTCTGCTCTTTATGGTCCTTTAGTATCAGTACTTTTTCTTTTGACGTAACACATGATAGGCACTGTGGGATCTCTTGGGAAAGTGGGTTACTGGAGAGAGGCGTGGGAGGGAAACTAAGCTGTAACACTCAGGAGGTGATGGGCAGCTCTAGCTTGGCTCATATCGCAATGCTTTGTTACAAAAGCTTGGTATTCAGCTCCTTTCCTTTTCCTTCCTCTCCTTGTTCCAAGAAAGAAACATTTTGGGTGTTTCAGAGGAAAAATTCTCACTCTTTTTACATTTTTTTATTTTTTTTTTAATTTCTACTGGAGGTAGACTTTGTACCCGAGGAGGTAGACTCTGTAGCTGAACCTAGAGGTGGTAGTTTAATTTTCCAGGTTGAGCACAGCCTCCTTTTCAATGCTATCTGTTGCTAATGCCTCTTTTGACTTTTGAGGATTTGGGGAATTGAGATTGCATCTGAAATTCTCTCACAATATGTGATCTCTGTGATTGCTATATCAGAAGTGTATAGCACAAGCTGTTGTTGAGTCCCATGGGAAGGACAGAGGAACAGTAAGAAAAGAGGAAAGATTTGACCTAACTTTCTTAATTTTCAAACACTTGGACTTACTTTTCTCTCAAGACTCTGAGGGAAGTGGGTTTAACAGAAAAAAATGGCTGATCATTCTCTCCATATCCAGCAGGCCTCAAGTCATATACCATATCCTAAAAGAAGCTTCATCCATATATAAGAAACGGAGCTGTTGGCTCTGTCATGCAGTCCAGAATTCTGTTTAATTTTCTTTTTGGTTGCTGCATTTTCCCTTAACCACACACTTAATCTGATGTGCATTATCACTCCCTGATCTCATTGCCTCCTTCCTTGAACTTGCATGTTGCTTGAACTGTCTTAGAGGGAAAAATGCCACTAAATGAGTCAGTAATTCAATACTTTATGTATTTGTCCAGGCTTTATGAATGCTCTTGTGAGAGGTTAGATAGTCCTGTGCTCATGTTATGTATTAAGAGTGACCTGGACTGGGGTTTTTTGTTTGTTTGGCTTTTTTTTTTTTTAAGATATAAGGAATTCAAGCCAAGGACCGTGCTGCTCTGAGTGGTGGCTTGGGGGTACAAGGCCGGTGCTTTCAGGGAAGACCAAAATTCCCACCCATGTTGCTGTGCCTATGCACAGTAAACTTGAAACTTCTCATGAACCCTGGGCTTTGCAGGTGCTGCCTGCTTGCTTTTCATATAGGTGGTTGGCCTGATCCTTCCCCAAATTGTTGGGTTTACCCTGCCCCAACTGCCTGACTGTGGTTGTGCTGTAACATTTGTACAAAGTAGAGTTACTGGAAAGTATGTAGCTCTACTCTGACATGGCTGCTTTTGAACACACTTCCAAATATGGAGAAAAATCAGTTTTTAAAAAATGCTATGGTCTGTAATTCTAAATATAGGCAGAATCGTAACAGAGGGAAGGTTCTATAGGTTTTGCCAAGCTTGCTGGCTTAAATAATTCTTTCATTTTATACTTAATGATTGCCAGGCTTGCCTCATGACACAAGAAGTAATTTTAAGAGGAGACTTTGAATTTAAAAGCTTTTTCCTCCAGAAACCAACAGAATATGAAATCATCCACAATACCTTATTCTTTCAAATATGTAAATATGTTAAGACAGTCTTATCTTTTTATTAATCTGTGACATTCAGGTGCACTGTAGGTCAAAAATAAAAAAAATGCTTGAGACTTGTGAAGTGGCAGAATTAAGGATACTTGTTGAGATACTTGGGAGAACTCTCAAGAAAACCCCATTATCCTGGAATAAACACAATTTTAACATAAGAGGCAGAGGACAGATCTCAGATTTATAAATGAACACTGACCCGTTTGGATGCCTGTTGTTTGAAAACAGATCAACCTATTAAAATACATATGGAGAAAAGGGAAGTTGGCTTCTAGGCATAACAGTGCACATGCCAAGTTCCAAGGCACAGTGAATTTTCATTATGAAGTTGTTCTTTGTTAAATGACGCCAAACCTAGAGGTTTATCTAATGGAAACAATGCTGGACTTGGATAAATTCAGAAGTGGGTGCCATCCTAGCAGAAAGCCAGGTTTTTACTACTGCTCTTTATGTGCAGAGCGTAAATCACTCCTTTTAAGGACCATGTCTCCTTTTGTCCCAGAGGAAAATGTAGGATGCTTTGTGAAAAATGCTTGCTCCTGAGGCAGCGTGGTTAAAGTATCTTGCTGGTGTTCCAGAGATGTGTGCTTCAGCCTTGAGACAGCCTCTGGCACAGAACCAGTGTTCCTTGTAAATGGGTCTCTGTCCAGTGTCAGGAGTCAGCAGCAGGCAAACACTTAAGCAAGACACAATACTCTCTTGTGTGCCACCGGCTACAGAAGCTACTGTGCTTCAACCACCCCTTGGGCCTTCTAGCCCTCTGTCAACCACAGTTATGCTCTCTATTAAAGAACAAAAGTTTGTTAAGTCTGTCAATGGCATTGGATTTCCAGAAGCACAAAGAATACCCACAAGGCATTTCCAGACATCCTTAAGTGTGGTCATAGCTCCAGATGGTTCCTCCTGTGGAACCCATATCCTGCTGGAATCAGAGTGTTCTTTATGTAGAAGAATGATTGAAATGAGCTTTTGGTCTCTCTGTCCTGAAAACAGTTTTGCAGTGAGCCACCTACTCCACACTCAGTTTAATCCATCCAGTTTTTAGGGAGTTCACCTAGTAACCTTGTATTAGGAGCTGTATGTGCTGACCTACAAGGCAAAGAGCTGCATCATTGTTTCTTTAGTGTGAAAAAATCACCACTTACACCTAAAAGTTGAATTCTACCTTGCCTTTTCTGAAAAAGACTCAATAGCCAGACTATACAGGAGGTATTTTTGTTGAAGAAACAGAAATTACGTTGTTTCAGGTGCTTTTCCCATGCCTCTTTTAGAAGCAGAAGTCCAAGCACATGAAAGCCTACCAAAATGTATTCATCCAGTGCAGGTGGGGGAAAGAAACCCAAAATCCAGTGTGCAGCAGGGATGAACTGTGCACTGTAAGCAAGATTAAATGATGGTGAATGATGAAGATTGGTTCTGTTTACTACGTGTTCCATCATAAAGCTTTATGGAAAACATTCCAGGAGAGGAATAGGTGAACAAGATATTCCTCACATGAGCACTTCAGGTTCAAAAGTTCAGCTTTAATATGAACATTGCAGATCTTTTTTCATGCACAAAGAGCAAACAGATACTTCTTTCTTATTGCATGTAAAATGTGCCCAGCAGCCTGTGCGTGGGTTCTTGGTCTGTCCTTACTTCCGCTCAGAGGACAAACATCTGCTGTTCTCCAAAGACAGAAAAGGAGTTGAAATATAAATGTACTATCTCCTCTGCACAGGTAAGAAGAAAGGAAAGAAGGAGAGTAAAGTTCATAGTCCACCCAGAGAAGAAACTTCCCAAGATGCAGATTGGCCTCACTTGATCAGCCTCTCCTAACTTTAAAGAGTCATATCAATAAAGTGGCAGAAAAGACATCAATTTCTCTTTTGGATTAATGCAAATATGGGGCAGCAGCAGTCTAAAAAGACATTTGAGCACTTAAAAATGAAATTAGGTTCTCTATCTCAGAAGCTGTATTAAATTCCCATGATCACATATCTGTATTTCTAAGACTTAATATTCCTTCACTAACCTGGCTCCAAGCACTAGCTAGTGCAATGCTCTTGAAAGACAGTGCTTCTGATGTTCCATATTGATATTATATCTAGTTTATCTAAAGAGACATTTTCCACTTACTTAATAAATCTGTCTGTTCAAGGACAGACTGAAGAAGTCATTTAACTATAAATTTTCAGGATGACTAGAAACTTCTTCTATATATTTCTGCATCTTCCAGTTTACCTTGAGACTCGGAGAAGCTGGATTTTTGGGGATTAATATCAAATTTGTGTTGGCTTTCTCTTTTTCTCTCTGTGGGTGACCTGAGGGTCCAAGGATAGCAGTAGGAATCACAAGCCACTTACAGAAATGCAAGACTTCGGTGCAGTCAAACAGCAGCCACCTGTTCCAGTGCAATTTCAATGTGCTGAAGTCTCTCCTGGAGCTGGGTGTCAGCAAGATGAAAGAGGAGCAAAAATATGTTTTCTCTTTGTTTATTTTTAAATAATCCTTAGGGAATGCAGGTAAAAATCTGGTTTCAAATTACAGGAAAATGTTGACATGCTTAAAACAAATGCTTCCAAGATGAGTAAATCCACAAACTACACAAAAATGTCTTATCCTGCCCAGAAATATGAGAAAAGGGGAGCACTTAATGAATATCCAGGAATTGCACTTTTAAGTATCTTTTGCATGTTTCCTATTATGTATGAAACATATGGGAACAAGACTGAAATTTCTTATGAATCTAGCCCATAAAATCTAATCCTGGTAATCATTTATCAAGAGACATTTTTTATGGAACAACATTGCAGACCTGGATGTACTGTCCTTCCAGTGCTTCATGCTCTGTGCTTTCATGTTAACAAAGAAAAGGATTATGTTACAAAATAAACAAGTCTCCTAATGAATACAAACTATTCTTGACTGTGCTGATAACAAATAGGCCAAGGTTAAAGAGATAAATAAAGCATGTTGCCCTGAAATTCAGTAATGACAATTGTGACTTATCATGATCCGTTAAACAGAGCTGCTCTTTCCTCTTTGGGGAATTTGGCAAAACGATCAGTTTTGCACTCAGAGCTTTACCACTGCTACAGTCACTCCTGTTCTTGCTAGCATGATAAATTAGCTCATGTAGGTGAGGGATCATTTTTGGCACTCATTAAATCGCTATTACACGTCCACTCCTTCTGCTTCTTGCTCTGGGGTATGCCACCCAGTTTTTCTGCTGAAGACGCCCAAAGAACGGGGTGCAACAGCTTTTGTGAAGAGTAATAGGAAAGAGTCATGCAAGAACGAAACATTATACTGTTAAGAGTGTCTTCAAGGTTGTAGCTATTTGATATATACTTTGGGGGGATGTTAGTCTTGAAGGACAGAACCTTGTGTGTATATGTGTATGTACAGTATGCTTTCAGGACGCTTTAAAACCCATTTTTTATAGTGCAAAGAAGTGAGTAGTTAGTCCCACTGCGGGGCAATTCTGTTCAGGGACCATTCAAAGCACACAGTCCTGGTCCTGCATCCTGACAGAATTTGCTACTGACTTCACTGGGACTTTAAGCAGGAAAAAAACTGTACAGGAAGACCTGCCAGTCCTTACTAATTTGGGAAGAACTGGAGGAGCGATAGTAATGTTACTGCAGTCACAAGTGGTGTGTTTTTCTCCAGAGTTTTTCCCTGAGCTGTGTATATGTTCTCCTCTAGCAGCTAAAGACGTAGTGAATATTTGTTATAGGGGGAGCAGAATCATACAAAGAGGTAATTCTCTGCTTTGCCTGTGGCTCCATTCAGTGCTTTGGGCTTGGAAGATGGATTATTTTCTCAAATCTGCCACAGACTCACTCTCTGTAGTGGTCAGAGATGGGTTTTGCCACAAGGGCATCACCACATGTGACACAGGGGCATGTGGCACAGAAGGGAGCTAAAATGCCCCTAATCCCCCTCCAGTGATAAGCATGAGCTTGACTGCACATAATCTGTAGGTGCTTCAAATCCTTATCTATGACTGGATATGATAATTTTCCTCCTTTCCTACTCTCTGACTGTCATGTCTATTTAGACTGAAATTCCTTAGGACAGCTTGTGTCCCTTGAGGTATGGTATCTCATATAGTTATCCCTGAGATTAACAAGGGTGTTTGGATGCTTTTAAAAGAAGATGACAGTAAATTTCTCTCTTCCTATCAATATCTCCTATCCATACTGGGCCTGAGGTAATCAGGCATTAATGCTAGACAGCTCTGTCCTGACTATTTTGTGTTCATTTCCTTTACTCTCTTTCATGGCTTGTTCTTCATTTTGGTCAGCAGACAGGAAACCAAACTGCTGGTTTCAGCAAGATGACCCTTTCCTTTTGCTGTTTTCATGAACTGACAGCATGCTTGACTATGCCATTTTTTAATTTACAACATAGTCTAGGAATCATCAGAGAAAATATGCTTTAGGAGGTATATCATAATGACGATGATATAATTAAGAAAATTTGGCTGTTAATTGCTGTTAGCAAGTTACAGGACAAAAGGGAAATAACTTCGAAATTACATGAAATTTGAGACAAAAAATTTTAGTTCTACAAGAAAGCTGTAATGTCCTGTGCTGGCTTCCATTCCATGAACTGTTAGAAGGAAGAAAAGTCATACTAACCCTTTTCAGTTTCTGGATATAGTATATCGTTTTAGATTAATACTTTTAACATTTCAAGGTGTCATTCTGGAATACAGTGATCTATGGTATTCATCAATTTCAACCTCTTTTGTTATAAATTAAGAATAGTACCCCCAAAAGCTTTCAAATAAAATTTGTCATTTGAAATAATAAAAGTAAAGTGTGTCATTCTGACTGACCATATTTTATGTCACCTTTTCTGATTCTCCCAGCTGTGATACTGCTGTCATTGCTTTGAAAAGAGATGGCACAACAACAAAACAAAAATAGAGAAGTTGTAAGGGTGTGTACAACAATAAAACGCAGGTATTTTCTACTTTGAAGAATTCACTGTAAAACTGAATTGAGACCAGCACATTGTCCTGCAAACATTTTCCAAATCTCATGTACTGCTTACTGACTTCAGGTATCTCGGAACATGACTGCACACCCTATAGGCCCAGGTCACCCTTGCTGATGACTCTAGTCAGAACGTTTCCTTGTGCCTGGTGCTCAACTGTTTATCAAAACTTTTGCTCCACTCCATCATTTGCACTGTAAGGTCTTTGTCACCAATTTCTGTTATATATTCTATAGTCTTTTGGGGACCTTTTCCTCTGGCCTGTTAAGCAGGAGCAAGAAATATCTTTCTGTTGTGTTGCAGGCATCTGCCCTCAATGGGTCTTGACCCTTGAGTAGTATTTCTGCTGTTTCTGACAATTTCAGTTTACAGGTGTGGATATTCACCCTGGTGTGACTCCACTTTTTCTATAACATCACCCATAGTGTTAGCTCACTGCTCGTGGGGAGGATAATCCAACCCCCATTAACATACAAACAACCCTGGTTTGGGTCCCGTGCTTCCAACTGTACAACATAACCTTTGGCAGCAAAAGGTAGTAAAGTACCAAAGAATGTAATCTTAGGTAGAAGACTCCTGACCCGCTCCATTTTCCATTCCATATTCTGAAAGGGGTTTGAAGCCTTTCAGAAAGCAGCTGGAGAATAACATTCTCCGGCAGTCACAGCACTTAGCCCCAGAATACTGCAGTCCCAATTGAGCCATCCATATAGAAGACCTTTCCTCTTCCTTCTTGGTGCTCAGATTGGGGCACACCAGGAATACAAATATCTTTTTAACTTTCTGGAAAAGCTGTAGTTGTGACACCATTTCCACTGATTGCTTGAAATTTTGATCATCTGCATTCACTCCATGTCCTCTGTGGTGTTTGGATAATTGGGACTGAACTCTGAAATACATTTCTTATTAGCCCTTTCATTTTAATGGTGTGTAGAAGCAGAAAAGTAGTATGAGACTCCAGTTTTAACCCTGTAATTTAAAGAAGGTTGTGTTTTTTCTATGGTTTTATTCTCTTTGTGGTGATTGTCATGAAGCTGGATTCATATAGTGTTGCTTCGGTTCTTATTTGGTATGTGAGTGAGGTGTCACAATTTCATTGCCTCGTGTGCTGTGTTCCCATATCTATAGAAATATCTGCATTTTACATACATCTCAGAAAGAGTAAAGATACAGGCATGGAATTCAAAGTATCTTATGCTCTCCCAGCTTTCTGAAATATGTTCAGATGAAATTGTCACCTCTGGCTTTTTGCTTAAACTCTTACAATACAACCTGAAAAGTAGAGCTGATTTGCAAAGAACCTGCTCAATATTCTTTATTGTCAAATTTAAATAAATAAGTTAGTCCAATTACTGGTAGAAAAAAAATTCAGTTGAAATAGTTATCTTTATTTTAAATGAGACTGGCACAGTATACCTGCATGCTTTTATTGTTTAATAGAGATATCTAAGTATGCCTATGGCCCTCGTTACCATCATATGGAAGTGCCTCCAAAGTACTTAATAGAAATTACAACAACAACTTCTTTTTCAGTGATGAACTGAAGCTCTGCAAATCGTACTCTTTCCCTAGGTTCTTCTACAGGAAGGTCAGCAACCTTCATTTCCTTCTTACGCCTCTTTTCACCTGCCCTTGGGAGTAGCCATCTCCTTTTTGGCTTTCATTACTCTAGCCAAGGTAAATAATAGAGAGACCTTGTTATTAATGTTCTCATTTAAAAATCTATTATGGTATTTAGAATGATGAGGTCTGACTCTAAGTCAAGGAAAGATTAATTACATGACACTAGTGCAAACGGGATGTGACAGTCTTCGGACTGATATGAGTAACCGTCCCAATAAGTTTGAGCTTGCACAATTGCCATAGTAAAGTGTGCACCATGTGCCAGCATTCAGAATCTCCTTCTGTACTCATAAGCAGTTACCAGGATGTCACTTAATTATCTCTTTGAGGCAGGCACTATAGCAAGAGGAAAAGCTTTTCTTAATATACCCTCACAGGGAGAGGGACATCTCCATGAGAAAAAAAAGATGCTGTTGATGCAACCTTCTCTTTTTCATTCTCTTCCTTTTCATTTTTTTGGTGTCAAGAGGAAAATGTGGGAATGCCACTGGCTTGTAATCCTAAATGGCAAGCAAGTTATGCCACTTACTATACATATACTGCCCTTACTGTGCTGCCTTCTCATATTTTAGCACCTGTTGGTCCAAAAGCTCTGTCCTAAGGGTCTGTGGTTTTCTTGAACTCGGTTTTGGCCTTTGAAGACCTATATCTGCCTTTGGAAAAAGTCGTGATTTCCTTCTTCAGCAGTCACTGATAGCTTGGTTTAAGCCCACTGAAATTTATATGTATTTATACAGCTATGTATAAACTCCTGGTTTATGCAGTCTGTGAAGAGCTATCAGCTGGGTCAGCACATAGCAGCATATGGAACAGAAACAGAAGCTTTCATGCAGCTAATGCCAGGGGACTTTACCTCCAAACTCCTCCGGCAATCTGTCCAAAAATGCCTGATAAAATTGCTCTGCCTAAACTCCTTGCCCTTATTTAGCTGCCAGGTGAGACACAAACAGTTTGTGTGGCTGAGCAGGCAGACACATACGGTAGGTACAAAGGACCATGAGAAGACAGGCAGTGTGCACCCACTACCCGTAGATGGGAAGCTTTCTTCACAGCCATCAGACTTGTTTGTACGTGCTTCCTAGTGTTCTCCCACTACCCGCACCACGTCCTCAGACTCCTCACTTTTCAGACACTGACTTCAGTCCTTTCAGTTGTGCTTGATGTCAGATTAATTTGTGCATGGTCATAGTCTTATTCCAGGAGCAGAAACCTTCACCATGGGGATGAGAACATGCAGATTGCATGCATTTACTTTTCTCCAAGAGGATGACATAAAGGTAAAGCAAATTACCCCGAGTGAAAATGAAGATTAACATTGGTTTTGGTTTTGCAACCTCAGGCAACAGTAGCTCTTGGCCACATCTTTGAGACCTGGCTTCAGCCTGGTCCCAGCTGCACTGAGGGGCCTTCCAGGCCCCTGAGCTCTGCAGTGCCAATGTTGCTCCAGTGCAGCCTCTAACATGGCTCAGCACCTCAGTGCTCTGTGATGTAAAGTTCTGTTTTCTTTGCTCTACTACATTTCCCTTATTATGACAGAAGGAAACTAACATAAACATGATGACTTGGAGGGAAATGCCTAGCTTCTTAAAATCTGAAGTGTGTCATTCACAGCAGCAGGGAAATTTGCTGATACATATAAACATCAAGTAATAGCTTCTATTGGAAGCTGCTTGTTGAGCCACATCTTGAAAGCTGTGAAAGATAAAGAGTTTCAGCAAATTACTTCTAAAATAATTTTGAGTGCACATATGTTGGTAAAATAAGAATTCACTGAGTCAACCAATATCTTAATTCAGCAGCCATCCCCTTGCTTTCTTCTAGAAACATTCTCTGTTTATGAATACTATGTGCATATAATTAAAGCCAAAGGAGAAAACTCAACTACATGGGAAACTTTGCCTTTGAATGATAGGAGCTTCACTTCAGGGTCTTCCTTTGAATAATTGTCCATAGCTTTATGTCGAACTTGGATGTTATGAGAACAGATGGATAGCAGCACCAAAAGGAAGGGTGGGAGGGAAATCCATGTCCTGCACTATTGTAAAACTCATATACTAGGTATCAGTTTTCTTGAGGTGCATTGACCTGAAAACTTCACAGAATATTTATACCTAAGAAGAATTGAACTTTCTGGTCATTACCAATAAATGAGGCAGCATTAGGTGTACATGGTGTTGTACAGTGATAATCAAACTAGAGTTTAGGTATCTCTTGATAATATGAGCTGGAAAAAAACCCTAAATTTTCCAATAAGGTTTTTGAAGTAGTATATCAAGGTTTCTCTAAGGAGTTCTGGTTTTTTTTTCCAGGTCTTGCTTGGACTTTTTTTTAGCAAATTCCAAATAAAGCAGTTGTGATTGTACCACAGATATCAGGGGCATCTGAATACCTCAAGGCTCCATAACGGCAGATGCCACCCCCTTGACCCCATCTCTTCCTTCTCCCTCCCAGGTCTGTCTGTATTTAGTCTAGGTTTACCACATCATATTTCTCTCTTTGTGTTCTCAGTTCCTATCTCACAGTGGATGTCTGGACAGGCAGTAGGAGGGGACTATGGCAGTCAAGAGGATGAAGATTCAAGGAATCGTGCAGGATGTGCTGTGACTTAACCACTTCCTGGAAGAGCTGATGCTCCCATGCAATTGAGAACCAAGACCAAACTTGTCAGTGTAATTAGGGCTAGATTTCAGGTTTGGCTTCAATGGCATCTGAACTGTGCTCGTATCTTGGTACAAATTACAAAGCAGAAGGGAACACTCTTCTACTGATGCCCCAAAACCTGAAAATGTGCCTGTATTCTTTAGCTCCATCTACTGGCACTCTGCACAAACTAGCCTTTATGTACACACAACTGAAAGTAATCCTGTACGAAAACCAACAAATAGCTTCATACAAATTGCCCATCTGGTAGATATGATTATCTCACTTTTTAACAATAACGAATTATTATTATTTTTGTAATCTCTATAGGGTGGGGTCTATCATTTCTCAGAGGATAAGACTTGAGTGGATGTGTTACTAGACTACAAATGAATAATTGTGTGTGTGTGGCAATATGCAGTTATCATTCCATGAAAATATAATTGAAGCATCATAAAATTAAAAAAACCCAAACAACCAAAACCAACAACCAAACATAATTAAGTCTTTAGCAATACCCAGGGGATGCAAATTGTTTCTATTCCCATTTCAAAAATGAATGAACAAAATCTGACCAAAGAATCCTGGCTCCTACTTGCTTGTTGTACCTCTTTCCCCCTTTGCATGTTGAAAGAGACATGTTTTGGGTTGCTCTTTCCTGTGGTAGATTTGGGAATAGTACCGGAGGTGACTTTCTTCTTGTTCTGCATTTCCACTGCTATAATATTAAGTCTCTTTAAAGTCTTTGCATAAAAATGGAGTGATACTAATAATTTTTATGAGTAGGTAAAAATGTAAGAAGATGCCTAAAGCTTAGATTTTTTAATAACTTCTAAATAAGAGAAAACGTGTATTTCGTGCACAAAGCATTTAATATAGAGAACATAGGATGTTCTTCTCAAGTATGCATTTGAAATGAATGCTGGTTTGCATTTGTCACTTATAGCAATTGTAGTTTTGTATCCAGACTCCTATGGAGATTTCTCTTTCTTCAACTGCTTCTGCAAGCTTTCATTTTTCATACTGCTCATATATCACTATTTAGTGTAATGGGAAAACTCTGAAGGAACAACCTGTAGTTTTAAAATTAATAAATAAAACATCCAAATCAAAAAGGACTTGCCCCTATTCAGAAGGGACAATCATTTGGGAATATATGCATTTGTATAAATATACTTTTAATCAAACTTTTTCCATATGACTTCAGAGATAATTGCATCCCTTAAAATAATGATGACAAAGGAAACAAAATATAGTACCGTAAGCAATCTCTTCTTATGGAGTGACTGCAAGACACCAAGTTCTGGCATAACTTTCCATAATCATTCTCTGAAGGTTGTGATTTATTTATTCAATTTTAAATGGAGGGATTTAGCATTTCTCAAATACAATCAAAGCACATCAGAAATACTTGTTGGGTAAGAAGTGATAAATATGTGAAGGTGTTCCACACATTTTCAGCTAACATGCTATATACATGTTTCTGGTTTTAATGTTGAGGGAAGCTGGATTCAATACACCATTTTTTTTCCATGGGGAAATCCTGGTTACAGCAGCCCCTCAGTAATCCTCCTTCCTGTACAATAAATGAGTAGCTTGCCTGTAGGAAGTTGAGCAGACTAGGATTCTCGCCTAAGCAAATTCAATGGCAAAACCCTCACTGTCTTCACTGGGATCTTCATTTTAAGTGGAATGGTCAGTATTTTAACTCGTTTCCCACATGGGCAAGGCATGCTGGCCTTGTAAGTCTGTAAGGGACTGATCCAAACCCCAGTGGAGACCATGCTATAACTCTCATTGAGTTCAGTAAGCTTTGGTCTCAACCTAATCAGAGGACTGCTAACACACAGGGTCAATAGTTAAAAGAAAAAACATAAATTTCACCATCTAATGAACAAAAGCAGCAGTGGCAAGTACATGGGATAAGACGAACACTCGGAAGCGTGGAGTAGATTTGGAAATCCAGACAGATGGTCACGGGGCCTGCAAGGAGCACTGATAGAGACAAGGTGAGCTTGAATCGGGAAAAAATCAACGTCTGAAGGGCAAAAGGGCTGGCGGGTGAAGCACAAGTAGGTGAAAGAAACTGCGTATACATGCCTTTCCATTTCAGTCAATTTTACTAATTAGTGGGTGGCTTTTTTTCAGAGGAGTCAATATTGAGAGAGTGTATTAATATGGTAATAGCATCTTGTAGGAACTGTAGCTGGCTGTGACTTTGGGGGAAGGGAGACTAGTTTCAATTCAAGCTTGAATGTGAATGCAGAACATTTGCATCTTTGAATAAGGTACCTCCAAAAACAGTAAGCAGGGTTTTTTCCCCCTCTTAGTCAATTTTACATATCATTTGGCCCGTGATGTGCTATAATATGAAGGTAAAATCCCTATTGTTTGTGAAAACAGGCAAAAAAGGTCACACTGCTCCAAATGTATCCTGTTAGTCTAGAGCAGCCAAGCAAGCGAGTGAAGAACTTTAGCAGCCAAGTGGGGCCACAGAGATGACAATCATCAAACAGAAAGGGGCGTTTGTCAGGATTGGTAATTATTTTATTTAAATACTGCAGGGAAATTAGAATGGCATGTTTAGCGTGAGCTCTCTGCTAGCTAATTCCAAGTCCAAATTGACCTTTTTATAGCTTTCCCCTATTGTTTATCTGATTTTCTTTATCTTAGGTGTCCTGAATACTAGCATTACCGACACCTGCCAGAAAAGATACACTGGCAAAGGGCCCACTATTAACCACTGATTTCTGCCCACCAAGATCTGCTCCAGGTCACCTGTGCAGGCTGGTGACAGAAGCATGAGATGACACACGCTGTTTTCCTCTTGCTCAAGGTCAACCATTCTTCCTCTCTGAGATTACCAATCCCCAACCCGGTACAATCAGTATCAAGAAATACGCTGTAATCTTACAATGAATATAAGCACTCTTTGGGATCTGAGCTGGTCAATGCATTTTGATGCATTCCTAGAAGAGCAAAAGGTTTAGAACCAGAGTGCATTGTCTGGTTCCCAGCTCGCAGGCAGTTTCTGACGTTTAAGGGGCATTTTATACATGCTAATCTGCCTGATCCCTGGATCTGTGGAAAAATTGAAAGCTAGGTAAGTTTTAAAGAGATTTTATTTGCCCTCAGGCCCAGGAGCTGAATAGATTAGCTAAATGTAGAAACGGCAGTGAATTAAAATAGGACAATTGTTTCTTTTCTGGGAAGACCTGTTTTTCTTTAACTGACCACGATATTTGCTATCATTTTTTCACTTTAGTTTCCAAAATTAGCAAAAAACAAAGCTAGGATTGTATCATTTTTCTTCTATAGCATTATTTGAGCTATAGAAGTAACTTTTATCTCTGCTTGCCATAGAACAAAACCTAGTTTTACAATGTTGTCCTAGAGGCGGCAGCAGAGTACATAAGAAACAAAAAAAAAGGCAATACACACAAATCGGCGAAGTTGTGTTTGGTTAGTAGTTAATCTATATAAAATCTCAATAAAGGGCTTTTCTGGAATATAGTGCTAATGTAAAACCCAAGGGGGGATATTGGCAGGGCTTTGTAATAAGTAACAGGGTGGAAATAATACTAATGTTATTGCATGTTCTGGATGTGAGTGAAATAATTTGACCTAAAAAATCTCCCCTTGTTGGAGAGCGCTTACTGAAGCAAACTGTTTTCTATATCACAGATTTAGAGCAAACCTAAACTACTTACACAGAGCTAAAGAGTCAAACTTTAGTCGGCAAATTTTGAAACAAGTGTGATGCACTGTGACACATTAATTGAAATGTACTTTCCAGTGCAGCCATTTAGTAATTTTTACAAATATCAAAGCTTTTGGTTTTTACTGTCAGTCTTTGTTTCTGAATGAGAAATTTATAAAAAACATATGCTTCTAACTGCCTCTGAGAGCATGTTCAGAACGATGTGGCCACTGAACTGTATCAAGCTTTCTTCAGTACAATCATCTGATGAACTCACTAAGAATATTCTTCTGTTAATAATGTCTCTTTTTAGTAATAACCAAAAGTTGTTAGTGCAGTTGGCAGAAGTGTTATTGTACTTAGATGGGAGGAACACAGCCTTAAAGCATGGTCCTATTGAAGTCATGGGCAATTTGTTATTGGCTTCAGTGGGACCAGAATTTTGCCAAAAATATCGAATGCTTTCTGAAGTCTCTCCATGAACTAGTCTGCAATTAAAATAAATCATCTTGTATAAGTAAGTTGTGTACAGAATCCACATTGCCATAAACTTCAGATCTGACTCAAGGTTCTCCAGCTGCTGGGAGTGCTTAGCTCCAGGATTTTGGCTTCTTTTCTTCTGATGCCTAGTTGAAGTGTTAACATGACAAAATTATCATGTCACTTCCCATGTTTAGATTCGAAGCTCGGGCGTGTCAGTCTATCTGACCACTTGCATTACAGCAGCACCCAGAAGCCTCCAGTCACAGTGAGAACATACTTATGAATGGTACATTGGCTTGGTCTGCTCTGCTTGAAAATAAGGTCCCAAGAATTCAACTGACCTTAGGCCTGCCCACAGTGGGATGTGCTTAGGCATGGAGATCTGTGTTTGCAGACTGGTGCCTGAAAGCTGCACTGGAGGCCAAGTCCATACACTGTGTGCCAGGCTGTCCTCAGCAGCTCTTGTAGACACCACGACTGCACCTTGGATGAAGGATAGCCCACAGGGCTGGTCCCAACAAGGGTTTATCAGGTAAGTAAACAGCTGCTTGAAAGTTTGGTAAAAAAAAGAGGCTCAGGCTGACTCAAGTCCCTGCTGACCCAATGGTCTTGGCTGTGAAAGGTGTCACAGGCTTTTTCAGTGGGCCTCTTTCCTAGCATCAGAAAGGACAATTAAGCTTTTTTTCACCTAGTACAAAAGTTTTAGGAAACCTTGTTTTATTATTGTTCTTTATGTATGGAAAGCTTTACTGGTCTATAAAATGACCTGTGATGAAGCTGTGCACCCTGAAATGTCCTCATTAAAATGCCTTGGCTTCTCCTACGTTTAATGCAGAAGGGAGCTTCTAGCTGCATCACTAAACCCTGCAGGCTCTATTTTGGACAGAGCTCTGCCTTGATAAGAAGTGAGGGTAGGTGCAGCAGGTTCTAATGCAGTCCTCTGATATTCTCTGTGCTATGGAAAACCAACATTCATCTGTGTTCACCTGGACTGATGCAGTGAGTGGCAACGGGTTCTTGTGCAGTGTCACATACATGCTGTTTGTATACAGCAAATTATGCTGGTGATGGTCCCTCCTTATGAACAGAGGTTTCTGTGAACTTGTAAACATATACCCATAAGTATGTTTTCTCAATGCAAACTTCATTTGGGGTAATAATGTCTATGAACAACTTACAAAAGGATAGTTTATCTTCATTTAACACCTAATCTTTACCCACTGATCCCTGGAAAGCAAGACCCTGCAATATATAAGAAAAGCTTTCTAATAATTCATATATAGCATTTTTTCTTTGTTTTCAATACAGCTTAACTAACCTGTGCAAAAATATTTGCAGCCCTCCTTCTCCAGAAAGCTCCAGCTGATGAGCCAAGCTCTCAACATTTCATTCCTGTGTAGATAGTTTGCTAAATTTTTTCCCAAGGCTTTATGGTTTTCAACAATATATCTTTCATCACTGTATTGCCAAAAAGAAGTGGCTGCCTTGAAACCTCCCTTAGGATTTGGACTGGATATCGAGGATTAGTTTATAACTGGTAACTTATGAACTGCATAATGTTCTACAAACAACTTATTTTTCTTAATGTAATGGTGAAACTATGAAATCTCACCATAAGAATTTATTTCTGAAAGGATATTTGAATGAAGCTTCGAACAATACTTTATATTCCTATATTAAAACTGGTAAAAAGTTAAAGGAACACATTTTTGTCTTCATACAATAAGCATTAATTGACCACAAATCTTGAAAATATTCTTCTGCAGTTGAATTTATATGTTTTTGTTTTGGATTTGGGGGGTTTGTTTTTTATTTTTTTTTAAATCTCTAAGAATGTCTGAGTTTTGAGTTTGGCTTTTGTGCAGCTGGGATCTGACAATATAACACAAGAAACCCATTATTTATAGGAATGGAGTCACAGCAGGTATTGGCAGAATATAGCAATGGGAAACTTCTGAAGAATATTCCTTGCTTTTACCTGTATTGGTGCATGTCATATGTGTTGGTAATAAGGGCAAGGAAAAAAATAACAAGTAAGCACAGATTTTTTTATTTGAGCACATCTGTTTTATTTCAGTTCAGTGTGATGGCTGGAGGGAGAAAGGGATTTCTTCAGAAGGCATGCGTTTAGTTCCAATTCTCAGTAAACTTAAAACAGAAAAGGACATCTAATTTTTTTAATGGATTTCCTCCAAGTTGGTTATAACAGAAGTATGTCCTTTTTTTTCTAGTGCCCATGATGTTCTCAGACCAGTAAAAATACTTTCAGATAGAAGGTTTTCTTATAATTGCTTTATGTAGAATATATTCAGAGTAATCATCCCTTTGTTTGCATTGCAATTGCATCTGGAAACTCCTTTCAAGATCAGGGACCACACTGGAAAGCATTGCAGGAACAATAACAGAAAGCCAGTCACCACACCAAAACTCCCAGTTTGCAACTGGGGAAGAGGGAAAGAAGAAAATGGATTTGATAAGAGGGACAGTGATTTGCCCAAGGACACATTTTAAACTAGTGGTACAGCAGGATATAGTTGGAGTATATTACCTTCTCAATATTTTACTAAAGTGTGTACATGGCTGGAAAATTGTAACTTATTTACCAGATGTGTGTTTAGTTATGTTATGAAAAAAAACATTTTTCCTCCTAATATAGACAGGAGCATGTGAACTAGATTACATTTTTGGCATTAGACTGAATTATTTGTTAACTCCTATTATGATGATTATAATAATTTAGTAAATAACATATTGTTACATTTTGGGAGAAGGAGCTGGGAAAGGAACACTCTTAACACAGCTCCATTATTATATTTGTGTCTAAATTTCCTTGACCAGGCAAAGCCAGAAGCAGAATAGCAGTCAAGTTGGAGCCTTGCTCCTGTCCCAGTATGACATCAAACTAGAGGACTCAGTCAAGACTGAGGCTTTATAAGGCCAGACACTGTACAATCACTGTGTAGCAGTGTCTCTCCATGCTGAAGAACTTCAGTTTTACAGGACTTAATGAATAAGAAGGATTAATAGCACTAAATGGAAGGAAATGAGGAAGGAAAACAGGGTTTTTTTCTGTGACACTTAGGTCTGAACTACGTCCCCATTAATGTATATTTCTGTTTTCATTTAAATCTTAGGAAGCAGAATCAGGCCAAAGTTGAATGCTTTTGAAAATCACTCCCTTAGCAATTTACTGTAGGTCAGTGGTGGGTGTTTGTGGCAGAAATGGGAGTGAATGTTAGTCTATTGTCTTAACTACATGACTGTGCTTCCTCTCCTAATCCCAGGTTGATTTTAGAGGGCTGTAGCTCATGAAAAAATAATCCAAAATTGAAAATATTAAGCTTGGCACTGATAATAAAGAAATTATTAAGAGTCAAACAAGGAAAGACACCAACCTACACTGACAGAGAGTCTTCAGAGTAGAACCACATTTTCATCTAAACAGGTTTTATTGCAGCTCTCCTGATGCATACATTTGACTGCATTCTGCTTTTTTTTTGTTTTGGCAGGCACCACAGAAGGCCTGATCCAGTTCCTGAGGAAACCAATGGGAGTTTGATTGGAGCCATAGAAAGCCATGAAGGGAATTTCAAGAGATAAAAGTGTGGAGCCAGACATTCAAAACCAGCTTTTTTAATATGTGTCACTGACCTTTCTTATGGCTTGCAAATGCAGCTTGACTACCCTAAGTGAAGTTACTTTACAGGGAAGGTATGAAATTTGTACCAGATACACTAATGCTCAGAAGACAATAGTGGACTTGCTTGGGAGCATGAGTGTGAGCCAGGCCATGGAAAGGAGCTTGCATTCAGCTCTCGCCTGAATCTGGATTTCTCTCCATTCACAGAAGCAAACATGGAATGGGGAAAGAAAGGGAACAGAATGGGGAGCCAAACCACCACTTATCCCTGGAAGGTAGTTTGGGTACTCAGTGGACCAAAAGAAAAGAGTGATGTAGGCATAAGTCCGAGTGATCTGAGTGCAAATTCTTATCACTGTGGTCATCTCAACATGAGGTGTCGGAGCCGAGGAAAAAGAAATCAAAGAAGCATACTTCATGAGGTTTGACTGAATTGACTGTCCAGTCAGGGTTTGACTGTGGCTCAGGGACACAGGGTAATCCTTGAGGTCAATATCTCTGAAGATTCTAAGACAAGGGTACATCATATTGATCAGATCTTGTAGTGTACCTGAGACTGGACTAAAGCCCTTTTGTCAGAAAACCTGCAAAAAAGAGAGTCAGCAGTTCAAGATTTTTCTTTCGGACCCATGCGCAAGGATCACGGTAGGTTCCTGCAACTGTCTCTAATCCCTCAGTTCCTGCCTTGTAGCCACTACTGGTTTTGACTGCTGCATTTTTAAACGGTGTTCAAGATTATCATTCTGCTGTAGGTATGACAAAAGTCCTCCTGAGAGGTTAAAAAAGTCCAAGCACTGTAATCTGGTGGTCACTCTGGTTCTCGGTGACATCCTCTGACTTTTCTCCAGAGTGAAAACGAAGGGTGTGTGTGGGATATTTTATGATCGAGTTCTGTGACGCAACAGCTGCACAACAGCTCTCTGGAAAACTCTATCCTGTGGCAAACATAGCAACCTCCAGGTCATGTGCCAGGCAACTCAGTTTACATCTCCTGTATTATGTGGAAATGGTTTCCTGTGTCTCTCAGATGTCAGAGCACCAAGTGGATGACAGGTAATGAAAGAAGATTGTCCACACCTTTGTTTTTATAGGTTCATCTCAAGTATGCCTGGTGCTGTGGATCATAAAGGTAGTCTTACTGGCTAAAGCCACAGTGATATATTTGTAAATAGGATTCTGGTATCATTTTCCAGGTGCTTCCACTCTATTCCTCACCCCCAACTGAATATTCAGTGTCAGGCAGAAAAAAACCCCACATTTCTAAAATGTTAAAGAACTTTCTTTGAAAAGGCCTCAGGTGTCATCTTCAAGTGTTAACATAGGGCTTGATGAACTCAAGTCTTCATTTCTATTGACACCAATGAAATTCCCTGCACAGATGAGGAATGTGGGTGAACAGAAAAGCTGGCAGAAAACTCTCCATCATAATGTTTCCAACACAGAGCAGAATAGTCAGAAACAACTTTGTTGTTGTTATTGTAGAGAATGCATGTATCAAATATTCTTTCTCTTCTCCTTTCAATGAAGAACAAAAAACTTTTCAGAGAAATGCTTTATTGCCTTTAGCATGTTTTGGTCCAGAAATATATTGGATTAAAAAAAAATTTTTTAAACTAATTCCAGCGTACTTTGAAGACATGAATTTAAATGTTGGATAAGGTTGATAATAAAAGCCCTCCAAATTAGTGTTGTGATAATTACCAGCTGCTACAAAAATCTAGTGTCCATATATAATCATATAGGAGTCCCTCTCGCAAAAATAAAGGGGAAAGTGCACCCCTGAGATAAATTTAACTGTGACTCTGTGCAGGGATATTCAGAGATGTTGTATAGGTAGTTATTATAAGAAGGTTTGGGGCCATGGCAATATTTATGTTTAAACAGTTTCTGAATTTTAATTATGTTCCAATGTCAGAAGCTTTTCAGACAGATTTTTTTTCAACATAATATTCCCTTTATTTTGAAATCATAAACTCTTAATAGTCAAAGTGCTGGGTTTTTTTTCCCTTTTATCCTAAGCAGATGTTTTCTCTCTTCACTCTTCCTTCCTCTGCTCTTTTCTCATTGGAAGGAATGATGAATGTGTGCCAAAAGAAAATTGAAAACCATGTGAAAAACACAGAAAAATTATTTCATTAGGGAAAAATAAGTTAATGAAGAACTGTTCTGTTTTGAAACTACTGGATCAAATTTAATTTCTAAATTTATTTAAAAGTTTATCAGATTCTGAGCATTTACACTAGCTTCTGAACATTTTTGTGAGATTATTTTATGAGATAAGAATTCAAAATAGCTAGAAGGACAAATTTTAATGCTAAGAAGAAGGGAGGTCTCTTCCACAGCTACCTCCAGATCTTACCTTTCGCTGCTGGAGATAGATGCTTTTCTCTACCTCCTGGCAGAGGGAATGCACAAAGTAAGGAATAGCCCTGGGTGCAGGTAAATAGTCATCCAGGTGATATTTTTTGTGAAGTGGTCCATTAGTTGCCTTCCTTGCCAAAAGACGATGGTTTCCTTCAATCCATACGTTCAAACTTGTGGCTTCTGCCTACCTTGGATTCTTTCTAAACTCTTCACTCATCAAATACAACCACTGCCTCCAAGGGGGCTACAGGATTTGACCATACGATTTGATTAGAGTTTTAATGAATAGCAGTGGAAGAAAAGCAGCACCCAGTCAATAATCTGGGGCATGCAAACATTTATCAGAAAGAACCAGAATGCTTTGCATTTATTCCTCCACTTTTTGTTTCTTACAATTACATCTGCATCCATCCATTTTCTTCAGTCTAAGTGAGAATCATTAGACATGTAAGACATTTATTTATGTAAAAAGAAAACTTTTATGGCTACCTAGCTTAAGCCGAGTATTATTTTTAATGATTTATCATTATGTGTTCTGGATCTAGGTTAACACTCTTCCTTTCTTCCTTTTCCATATTTTGAGTGATTCTACCTTTCAAGGTAGTATGTACCTGCTCTTATTACACAGTATATCATATTTGCTTCTGTTAAGCATGTGTGTATGTGAATATCTTCATAAAACCTACAGAGAGCACTAACTACTCAGACCTGTGGGACAAAAATCAAGACAACATTTTTTTGGCCTGCAGAGCCTGCTGCGGCTGCTATTTCAGCTGTTCATTAAAGTTATATTGCTTCCTTTATCTCTTGTGCTCGTGGAATACAAGCACCTCCGTAATGAGCTTAAATTACCACAAGCTAAGAATAGAAAACTCGATTTCAGTTCTTGGGAGGCTGAAGCTGTAGTGGTGCATGGGTAATCAAGTAATATTATCTGTATAATGGTGCAAGGATCCCAGAGCAGGACCACTGGAATGTTTATGGTAGGGAAGAACAGTAAATATGCATTTTCTGGGCTTTCTGGGTTTCTTTCCCCCCTCAGCGCTCTTGTGTGCTTATACATTTTGAAATAAATGCTGTTGCTTGCTCTATATTAATATCTTATATATGTGGTTGGCCAGCCATGTCTGTCTTTGGAGAGTAGAGCCCCCTGTGTTCTCATTTTCTCATTTATACAGCTAAGATATGGAGAAGTCTAGGTCACCTAAGTTATCAGTATCAGAAAAGCACAAGGTAAATTCAGTGAAAATGGCAGAACACAGAGGATGTGTGCAAGAAAAAACTCCAAGTGTTGTGGATGTTGTGGATTTCATTCAATTAAATAGCAAGTGGGAATAAAACTCTTCCTTGCACACCTGATCATTAGCAAAGTACAAGTGGGGGTACCTTGTCCAGAGGGAATCAAACTTACTCTCTTGTTAATTTAACAGACATTTTAAGTGACTTCTGCTCCAGGATGTCTGTCCCCTTGGGCACTCAAAACCCTGGAGGCTGATGCTGCCAAAAGTAGGCACAGGGAATGGTGGTATGTTCACATCTCCTGAGGTATTAACCAGTTGTTATAGGTTTTAGTTTACTGCAACAACCACACTGTGGATGGCATCAGCTCAGGTCTCTGCCTGATGGACTCCGCTGAATTTAGCTGCTATGGTTTCAGAGGTAATAGCCTCCCAGGTACCCTGCCCTGCTCCAAGAACACCCACAGGCACAGGTTAAATCTACTAGATACTTAATGACTCAGGAGCCAAAAGGTAGGATATTTAACAAGATGTACCCTGAAACCCACCTGGATTGGGAAGGAACCCACTTTATCATGGCAGCATTACAGCTTTTGCATAGTTTTCCCATTTGACTGTAATATATTAGCTTTTCCCCAACTTTCCACTTGTTTTCAATCTCTTTCTGTAAATTCTCTTTCTAATGGTTAAAAAATTCAATCACCATGACTGGTAAGGGTTCTCTTTATCATACTAAATGCTAAAAAACCTGCTCCATCGGAAAAAATTTGCATCATCTTATAGGTGTTGTGTTTCCTTCGCTCTGTGTTTTGGCTCAGGGATTCATTACTCATGATTAGAAAATAACATGCTTTTTTTGATGAGGGATTATCCTCAGCTGGAGAATCCAAGTTGATGCAAAGTGGGATATCTCAGTATGCCTCATGTGACATGTATCTGTGACACAGTACAGACTCAGCTGAGATGTCTCGTGGTCTTGGGTTAATCAAGGATCGTCTTTTCCGTTTGGGGGAAGGTGCCTCTTGAAAGGACCACAGGTGGGAAAAGCTAACCCTCTGGTTAACCTATAGGTGCCATGTCTGCTACCTCCTTAGGTAAACTGTTTTTCTGCAGGTTGTTCTGCTAATACCTGTGAGAGCAGATAGACTGAGGCTCTACCTAAGGGCAGTAAAGTTAGTGGACTTTGGCCTTTAATTAGCAGGTGTAGTTCAATTGAAGTTCATTAGTAGATATCATTAGCTTATACCTCCAGGGGTCATTGACAGATATAATTAGCAGGGGATCATTACCATGTTTAGTTTGATATAGCAGAGCTGGAGAAGGTGAGAGTAAATGATGCTTTATTAGTGGCTAATTCAGATGAGGCTGGGTCTCTGCCAGGGGCTGTCAGAGATGAGTTATGATGATCCAGGAGGGAGTCCTGGTACCTCTGATGATGAAAGATCTAAGTAATTGAAAAGAGGTCCCCTTACTTTTAGAAATTTGCTCATATAACTTTAAAAGATATCTATGTGACCAGCTTGAGGATCCTAAGGCAGCTGTCAAGCTGACCAATGGATAGATGGGTCTAACACTATACTGACCTGTATATGAGGCAAGGATTTCTTTGGGAGGTGGCATAAGCTACTAGACTGGTGTTTATGATTTGTGTCCTTTCCTCTCTGGTGGTCCATGGCTGCTGGTCCTGCTGTGACCCCTGACTCTGGACAGAGAGGGTATGATGAAGGAGGTGCTTCTGAGGACTGCAGAGGTGATCCTTTAGGTTTTGAGGAGGTGACTCATCAGGCTGGTGGGACCTGTGCAGGGGCTATGGGTATAAGGAATGCTTTTAGGATGGTGTGGATTGTATCTCTCTTGAAGAGTAAATGCTCCCTTGGGTTTGGGCCAGTATAGTATCTACAGGGTGGCTTAAATGTGGAAAAAAACACCTGCTTTTTCCAATTAACCTCCATTTGTTAATGAACTGCCAAATAGCCAGCGTATCTGGATAGTCTCCTGGCAACCTTGAAGTTATTCACTGGATTTCTTTTGCTTTCGCCTGGGACTGTCTACTCCCAGCTCCCCCTGGGGCTCAAGTGTGCATAGGAGGGATGTGTCCTGTTCTCATCACGTCTCATTGTGTCCCACTCCTGATCTCCTGTAAATCCTTAGCAATTCCATTAGGTCATTGACAGTATTCCTTGGGAATTTAATAACTTGTGTCCATGGCAATGATGATCCATTTGGTC
Organism: Actenoides hombroni; assembly: GCA_024336885.1. Lineage (NCBI taxonomy): Eukaryota > Metazoa > Chordata > Aves > Coraciiformes > Alcedinidae > Actenoides > Actenoides hombroni. The sequence goes on from WUAM01000071.1 coordinate 22,958,538, forward strand.
AGTTCTAAAAAGCTTCTTCATTTCATGCAGGCTGTTTTCCCACTGGAAGTTGCTAATTTGCTGAAGGTTAAATTCATCTGTGGCTTCAGGTTCTAAATTAAAGGAGAAATGTTGAAAGTGAGCATTTCACCATGGTTAAATGTTCTGCAATAGAACTGCTCCCTTTATTAAAATGGCTGCTTTCACTTTGGTATTTGATCACTAGTATGAAAAGAAAGCTCTGCTTAAGCTAAGAGAGCTATGTTCGTATGATGTAACTTCTGAAATTTGACATTTATTCTGGGTCGGTTTGGTTTTCTTCCCACCTCAAAGCAGAAGAAATATCAAATTCACACTCTCAAAATGAAAAATGTAGTATGTAATCTTCCTTTCCATAATAGCATATAGAAGAATGTAAATGGTCAGTGGTGATGATTAAACAGCTCTGATGATGTAACTTGTACATCTGACTGCAAATGTTTGATAGATTTGCCTCTGCTTAAGTACAGCTGAGAGCTCCATTAACACTTGTGGAGATTTACATAAGTGCAATAAGCCGTTCACACGTTCAGTAATATCTCCTGAACTTTTTGAAGAAAGATTGGAAATTTTATAGCTATCATGGCTCAGTAAAGATGTAAGGATCACCCAAAGCATATTGGGTAGATGGTGGAAGCTAACTGGTATTTGTTTAGATACGATGTGTTACAGGATCCATATACAGGTCTGGGATATTTCTAGTTAAGTACAGGAATGCTGCACACTTCTATGGTATATGGGTGTTTCACCTGTATTTCAGAGGAAGATGAATAATTTCCAGTGTGCTCCCCTTTTTGCAGCACCTACTTTGCTGAATGAAACACTGATGTAATGATGATATTTTATCAAAGTTTTCCAAAGGAAAGTTTTGATAATGAAAGCAAATATTCTTTTCACATTTACATTCATAACTTGGAAACAAACTGAAAGAGCGTCTTGAAAACAGAGAATCCTGAAGTCTTGCCTTCACTTCCCAGGAAACTACAACATTCCTCCTTCTCCCCAAGTGCAGAGATTCTTCACAAACTTTAGTCTTCAGCCAGCTCCAGTATTTAATATATTAAAATTATGGGTAGTTGACAGGTAGCACTTGGTGGGCAACATTACTAGTTTTCCTTCCAGAGAATTTGCCTGAATTTATATGCAGTATCTGCATCACTGAAGTCTTCCGAATTAGTTGTTCACTTTTTTTTTTTAAAGTAAGACAGAAAACTTGAGACTCATCTCATTTAGCTGACTGACAAAAATATGACCGTCCTGCATAAGTCAGTTTTCTTTAGCTGAGCTACCAGAGACAACACGAGTGGTGATCAGTTGTCTTTCAACACCATTTTTTTCTGTTACCTACAAAAAGTATTTAGATGAAATGCCCAATTTTTGGGTTATTACAGGATAGATTAGATGAATAAGTAATTGGAGTAGAGGTGAAAGAGAGTCATCTCAGACTAAGCCTGCCAGTTGATTTCTAAAGCAAAGAAAACCACATGTGAAGGTTACTGAAGTCTACACGCTTCTGGGCCATCAATTGTTTCCAACAATTTCCTCAGTCAATGCTTCGCTCAAAACCAAAACCTTTAAAAACACTAATTATTTATCTTTTGTATCTGATAGCTGCTTAAAGCAATGCAATTTAAACAGTTTCCTTCTACTTTGATTTTTTTTTATTTTAATATTGAACGAATAATTATATACTATTAAATCCTACACAGAGTTCACTGGTTTCTACTTCCTTCGTTTAGAAATTTCCTTCACAGGGGTGCAGAGAGAAACGAATGTGATAGACCTTTTCAAGTGATTTCTAAATTAAATACAGTAAATTCCTCTGTAATATGACTCATGAGACCTGAAGATCAAAGCCTTACAAGAGATTTATCAAAACCAAATAATTTTTACATAGAATATATGGTAACATCAGGTAATGTCATGTTGTTGTTCCACTTATCATGTGAAAGTGATGAAGAGTGGCACTGCTTTATTTTCTGGATCCTTCACTAGTTTAAGAGGAAAAGATGGCATCAGGAATCAATTTGTTCTTTTTTTGAAGTTTGCCTTACACTTTCAGCGCTCTTTCTCCTAAGATCCCCATATGGCTATTCCCCGCTTATGAGCATACACATACTTCTCCTACAACTGCTGAAATCCAAGTCCTCTGCAGTACAAATCTGGGAAAGCTCACCAAAGTGTGAATCTGATCACTCTAATTAGTGCTGATTAGTTGCAAGCTGGAGTGTGAATGAGCAGCCTGACATGTACAGCATTTTGTTATATGTGGCTAAATAAATTACATTTCTGTGGTGAAGTATTTATGGTCATATTTGTGACTTGCTTTATTCACATCTGGTCCACGGTTGCCCTCTGGGAATGGCAGGAGAGGGAACAGGAGGGAAATGTGAAATGGTTCAGCAGAAACAAAAGGAAACCTTCTCCTGCAGCCCCTAATCTGGATAAAAGAGAATCTGTGGCCATAGGACACGTAAGATAATAGTGGCAAAAATCTATGTGTTGCAAGAGAGTTTACATTTCAGTTTATTCTTTTCTGGGCCTCTTCTTCCATAAAGCCATCACTACAATAGTCAGGTTTTCAGGATCTCAAGGAGATGATGAGTTGGTAAGAAGAAATTGTTAAATTTTCTGTGTGTGTGTGTGTCTTGCTATTCCGATTCCTCTGCTGCTTCACCTTTCCCTTGAATCCTCTTAGACTAAAGGAACTAAGTAGGAAGAATTCTGTGAAAAATAAGTTAGATGGGAAGTTCTAGACATAATTACTACTTTTTTGTTGAAATGATGCCTGATGATACTGGTGCACTATTTATTTCATAAAGAAATTTTCTGCTTAGGTATATATTTTCAGTCAATCCTACATGTTTTTTAAGCCAATGTAACGATCTAACCTTTGACTAATATCAATTAGTAGGTATAAAAATACTGCAAGAACCAACTGTGGCCCAATATAGACATTTACTACATGTAGGCTGCCTGAAAGGATGTGTCATATGTGTGTAGATAAATATGAATACTATCTTCCTTTTAGCTTGCTTTTGTATTTCAGTGTAGCCACTATTCAGGACAGAGATGCTCTGAGGCAAAAAATCAGCTCTTCTGAAGATCAGCTTTGTGTATCTACAAAGTAGGCAGATGTTTGGGATAGGAGACAGTTAAACAAGTCATGGGGAGACAGAGCAATGAGATTGGGCTTCTTCCTACTGTAAGTCTCAGGAGCTTGAGGAGTGCCAGGATGGAGGCAGCTGGGGAGGGATGCAGCTAGGAGCTGTTGTTTTGTGGCAGGATCCCTCACCCCACCTCTCCTGGAGCTCTGACTCCAAGGGCTGGCAGGAATTAAAGGCTAATTCTCCTTCCCTCCACATCCCGCACTAAGCCAATCTGCTCTTTTAAACCCCTTTTTTCTTCACTGAAAACATCTTAACTAGCTTTAAACTTGATTTCCTACAATTTATTACTTCTTGGTATGGACAATAAGATTAATGATAAGGAAGGCTGATAAGGCTCAGTTGTTGGCTATAAAGGACTTAGCTTGGCATTTGACTTCAGTAAATTATGTGGGGTCTTTTTTTTTAATCTGTTTACTGTATTTTATTTAAGGGACAGCCTGACATATCAGAACTAATACATATCAGAACTAATAGCCACGTAACTTATAAGTAGATAATGGACAAATCTAACTCATATCAATATTATTGCTATTATTTCTTTGTTCTCCAGAAGGGCAGCCAACACAAAGCACGCTTGTGTTTTCTTATAAAAAAGTTCCATTTTTAATTCTGAAAGGCTGTATCCTAAATGGTGGTCATGGAAGAGACAGGGAAAAGAATGAAATGTAAACACAAAAAATGATAATGTGAGGAAATCAACTCTGAAAATCTTGTGTTAGTTAATTTTGTGTTTGAGGCTGATAGGTGTGCAGAATGACTCATATAACTTCAGAAACGTTTCACTTTCTAGGACAAATTGTCATCTCATATTCAAGTCTGAGCTGATCAAGACCTGAGGCTAAGCATTAACATTTACTCACTCTCCTGTTGGTAACTTTTTCATATGAAATGATTGGGCTGCAGGCCAGGCAGTAGATTTCCTTGTCTTTTGCTGGAAAATGCCAGTTTATTGTAACTGAACTTTTCTGCAGAAAACTTCTAGGGTCTAAAAAACAATTTTTTGCTCAAAAGGTATTTATTTGTCACTCATTCCCACTATGAAATAATTGGTATCCAATTGGTTAAGATGAGTCATAGCTGTGCTTGCCTCAGTGTCTGTTGCGCACAGGGCAAAGCCTGGATTTAAATTCTGAGTTATGCAAATGTCCAAAACTCATTTGTGCTAATTGATATTGAGTTATGTGTGCAAGACCTATTTTCTACCAGATAAGTCTTCATACTTTCTAAACTATTCTAGCTGGCTTTAGGAAACCTCATCATTTTCAGCAAAATGGACTTCTGAGTTTCCAGCAATCTGTTTTCTTTCTATTCTGTGTCTGCACAAGGTGCACATGTATGCTACAGAAATTCACTGCTGCTGGAAGACATTTACCTTAGAGCTTCATCTCAGATTTCAGTAATGAAGGTGAGCTGCTAAGAGTGCCTTCCTCATAAGTTACTTCTAGATATTCTTTGTAGGTGTCATCATCAGAGACTATTTATAATACTCATTTTGTTCTGCTTTTTTATACTGCTATCTTAACCTTGCAAAATCCAGCTTCTAGATCACATGACACAAACTATCAGATTACACAATGCATTAAACAATGTCTTATCTTTCAGTGCCTCTTTTCCCATTGTTCTTAGAACACGTCTTAATTCATATTAATTCATATCTGTATTCTTCATGTAGCTCGAAACATTTCCACTTGTTAAAGAAGTCAGCTGAAACGTGCTTATATCTGTTCATTTTCTGACGATAAGGTCAATATTATTTGTTTTCCTGGTGTAAATTGGTTTTCAGAAAAGCAGCAAAAACTTCTGATGATTTTTAAAAAGGATATAAAGTACATGAACAATAATAACATTCTCATGCTGCTGTTACACAAAATACTTCTCATTTTCAGCTTTGCCTTCTCACAGCATGAGCAAAACTGTCTCTTATCTCAGTATATGTACTCGTACATATTGTCTCTTACCAGTATCTGTGGATGAGATTCTTAGAGGGGAACCTTTAAATTGCTTTTTCAAATAATTGCATTTTACTGTTTGAATAGCTTCTAAATGAGGGCTAGCACCCCTGTGAGGGTGTGTAGGATATTCCTGCTCCTTGTACAGTATAAGGTTCTTTGTGTAAAAGGGTAACACAAAATGTCTTTAAATTGTACTATATTCTCAGAATTTTCCTTGCACATTTTCTTTTTTAGATTTGTTTCTTCTCTGATGGAGATGGCTTAAAAACAACAACAACAAAACCCCAAACCAAACCCAACCAAACCAAACAAAACACAAACAAAAAAACCAAAACCACAAAAAACCAATGAGAGTATAAACAGCGAAAGATTTAAATAGTAGCAAGAAAGATATTATTTTTGAAATTTTATTCATATATCTATCTCAAATAGTAATTGTATCTGGTGGTATTTTATTTCCAGAAGAGATACATCTACATGCACAATTTATGCTAAATTGGAATTGGGAGCTCAGTGCAACTGCATACAGCACAGGAAACATTTTGTAAGGACACATTGGTGAGCCCTTGCTGCAGACCTGGGTCTTGCCCCTGAGGTAGCTTAATGAATACCCACCAGGAGTTACCGTAGCCTGGCCCAGACATGGCTGCGATGTCATATTATTGTCTGTGTCTGCCTGGGAGCTTTGACAGAACATCTGAAACCCCATCCATACTGAGGGAAAAAAGTTTGTAATGTGGTTCTCCTCCAAAATATTTTTTTATCTGAAAATTTAATTGAATCAGCATGTTCATAATTTAGAACTTGTTCTGTAACTGTTTTTTCAACCTGCTTTAATTACTATTTAAAATATAAACCATGGTGTGGTAAAAAAAAACCCCAACAAACAAATTATTGAACAAATGATTCATTATAACATTAAAATGCAAACAGGTGAAGCCAATAAGTGTATAACTGATTAATTAAGTTAAGAAAAATCAATAATAAAAATACAAAGTACCTACATGAAAACCATACCAATGTTGTTCTCCTCCAAAAAGATATTGTCAGGGGAAAGCAGTTTGCTTTTTTATCGTTTCTGCATCTATGAAACTGTCCATTAAGGGTAAAGGAATTATTTTGTTGGATCTTTGAACGATAGTGTCTTAAAAGGCTCTATAGGTCAATTTTTTCCAAAATATATAGAAATAGCAAATTATTGAAACCCTGGTAGTATTTGAAGTTATGGAAGACAGAAGAACTCTTGCATGCAACTTGCACACCAAAGAGTAAAATAATTAAACCAAGCAATCTGTGTTACCATAGACACCAAACTGAGCAACCAGTTAGGACTTGAATGCAGTTTTTGGTTAAGCAGCACGCACATTGAGACTTGAGGATTCTTAGTCTTAAAGCTTCCAGGTATTTACCATGTTTTCTCAACTGGGCCTCCTGTAACAACTTGTGACACAGTGGACAATTGATGGGGCTGATCAGCACTTGAATACAGTGGCACTAGGAGGGAAACTTGAAAGCAGGAAATTTATTAACTGAAGTGAGAGTAGGAAGTTACAGAGTCCTGCAAGAGAGGAGAGATTGTCTAAAGATAATAAGTATGCTTCTGTTCTATAATACATCTCTTGAGCAAGTAGACTCTCTCTCTGGAAATCACTTACCTCAGCAAAAGATGGTCCTAAAACTTGTCTTCTTTGCCCAATACAGAAAGTGAAATATAGATTAGGGTTCTGAACCCTCTTTTGTGTATTGGGACTGTATCCAGGGCTGGCAAATGCATACAACAGCTGACCTTTCTGCTGCTTTTATGAAGATTGTTGCCAGTGGACTCCTGCCACAAGAAAATAGAGAAGTGGATTGTAAAAGAGCTTGCTTAGACTTGACAAGTTTGCTGAGCGTTTCTTCCCCAAATTAGAATGAAAGAAGTTGAAGGTAGACTTCAGCTTTCTCAGCTGACACATCTTTGGCTTCGGAGTTGAAAATGTTTCAACATCTCTGTGAATTTCAGCAGATATTTGGGTTCACTTTTAATGTGCCTGATGTCAGCACGGTGTAGCTGAAAGCCAAAACTCCCTGCCAAGAAAGAAATGTGTCCAATATCAATCATCATGTACTTAGCAGCCTGAGTCCTGTCTGGACCAATGACTTTACTAACTTTATTCCCATATCTGGGTTACTTCTTTTTGATCCCATAAATAGGATGATTGCAGGACATAACCGAAAATATCTAAAATGATCAAAAATAGAACTACATGGAAACTATCCTTTTAAATGAGCATATTTTTCCTTGGCTTTAGAAGGATGTGCATATTTCTCCATAGTAAAATTCCAGCCTGGAACATATTATGAAGGGACAACTCTCAATGGGCATAAATCAGCATAGCAATGTCAATTTACAAGGATTTGAATTCTTGGGGTTTTTTTGCTCCACCTGAAAATTTACCACTTCCATGCAAAAATATCCCTCTTACTAGGAACTGTTTTCATACATGCTGTGATCAAGAAGTTGGGCTTTTGTGGCTTTTTTTTCCCTCTCCTTTCATTGTTACCACAAAAAAAACCCTGATCTTGTAAATAGGTTTATGCAGCTCTAATGAAGAATGACCTGATCTCTGCAAGGATTCATATTTTGTTGTTCCATAGTTTCCACTGTGCATGATATGCCTGGAATGCTTTATGATGACTGCATTATCACAGTACTAGGGGGTAAAAAAAATTGGAGAAGTCTCTGAGCTTGCGTATTGACTTGCTTTACCATTTTATTGGGTTAGTCATCATTATAAATCAAATTCTAACTCTCATAGTTTGATGATGCTGTTAAATTGCCTAGGTGCCACCTCTGAGTACTGCCAGTGCTTCACGTCTTGGGTGCTTTGTAAAAAAAGTGAGGGGGATGTTTTACTTCTAAGGCAAAGTTGGCCCTGGAACAAGACAAGGGTTTCCTGAGGTTTTGCAGCTTATATCTCACAGTTCAGCGTTGTGCTCACAGACTGACTCCACACTGCCTTCTACAAGCCCTGTGCCTCTCCTTCCTCATCTCTGCATGTTGTGACATCCCATCTGGAGAAGAAGTAAAAAGAGCTTATTTGACAATGATTAGCACAAAACTGCAAGGCTACCTTTACAAAACTAGGAATGTTTTCCTCTGAGTATTGTAAATGAAAACCCTTTCTATTTTAAGGAAGGTGAAAATGCTGCAAAGGCTCTGGTACTGGTGGTAAACTATTGGACACAGCCAGATCTGTTCATTCATGTGTCACAATATCTGCGTTGCCTAAAGGAAACTGTCTTTCAGTTTAAATTATAGATAAGCCATATTTTTTGAGCAGGTACTTCTCAATGCTTTCCAGATAATCACAGATGCATTACAGCATAGAAATAGTGCCTTTTTCAGAAAAGTTGTATTTTTATAAGCACAATATGCTTAACAATGTTTGTATTTATAGTTTATCCATCTGTAACTTTGTCTGTCCAGAGTGATGAAAACTCACCAGACTTCCTCAAGTTTGTTATTTTTTTTTCTGATTCAGATGTGGCGAAATAAATGAGGTATCTCTTGGTATTGAATCCTTAACAACTCATTACCTAGCACTGAACTTAGTCCCTTGTCATAACACTGTGTTTGATATAATCAAAGGTGCCAGCCAGGTGAGACTTGGCTAAAGTTCAGAGCAAATCTGCCCATGACAAAGAAGCTTCAGAGAAAGTCCCAATTAAGAGATCTTCATGGCTGATGAAGGTTTCAACAGTAAGTGTTGAGAAAGGAAAGATGTTGCCTAAATCCAAACAAGAGGTATCAGACAGGGAAGAATCTGCTGGCACTGTCATAGCAGCTATGACCTGCTTCCAGTGAAACAGTGCAACCCCTGTGATCTTGGGGATGAAGTTCAGCAAAGGGGAGGTTATACTGGAGGTGTACACTTGCTTTAAAACAGAAGCAGGCACTGAATTTTTTGAGCTCAAAACTTCCTCTGTAGATGATGCCAAGGCTTGCTGCAGATATAGAGTTCAGAAAAGGAGATCTTTTTTTTTCTCATTTAAGCAGACTTGGCTTTCATGCTTTCTGGATAAAGAAGAAAAGGACCATGATTACTGTGGACTGCTAATGAATTTTTGAATTAAGATTTCCAGTAATTGTTATTTTTCTCATAAATCTTACCTGTAAGAAACATTGCTTGGAGACAAATTGTTTTAAATTTTATAATTCACTCTTTTTATTAGGAGAAGCCTAGACTTTTGGTTAGGTCCTGTGTCAGTGTGACTCAGTGTGGCTCTATTTAAGCTAAAGGCATTGTATTAATTCATCCATGTTGAGAAACCAACTTACAGTTTAGAAGTCATGGAACAACTACTCTGACAGCTCTTCTAGAAACATTTATCCATCCATCCATCCATCTATCTATCCATCCAAGACATCCAAGATGTGTGGGGAGAGGAAAATATGGAAATTTCTGTTGAATTGAATAGTGCATCTTCTATTTTTAGACCTCCAAAGGTGCATGTTTTGTGAACAGAGATTTTTGTTAGGTGTAATTAAATTAATTTGCAAGGAAGTTACTAATTTCATTGAAAGCTAGAGATCCTCCCAATGCATGATTCATCATAACTCCACCTCAGCCCTGGCCTGCAGGGATAACTAACTCCTTTGGTGAGAAGATAATTTTATTTTAATTCTCATGCAATCATTGGACAACTTCAAGACAAATGCCAGCTATCAATCTTTATGAGTGAATTATTGTTCTCACTTATAGGGTGTGGTGGAGTAAGGGATGTCATACTTTAGTACCTATAAAGCTTTTTAGATATGATTTTGTGTGTAAGCCATAATAAACATAAAAATCATACTTTATGACTTACATGAAAAATACATTAAGACAACCAAAATTAAAGAGTTTGAACAGTGTGGGAGATTATTTTTTTTTTTTTATGAAGGGCATAAGATTTATTTTTCTCAGCAATTCTATTCAAATTAATAGCAAGGTGTTTTTTCTGTAACTATTTTCCTGTAATAGCAAATTATTATTTTTGGTCCCTCCACTCCTATATGCCTAGAAGCAACCGTGAAAAAAAGATCAGTTTTCGTTATTTGCATCTAGTGTTTTATCAGAGATAGCTGAGCTTCAGAGATACTGGAGAAATGAGGGGGAGTGTTGACTGTGAAAGAAATGAAGGACCAGACTCTGATGAGTCCTTCAAACCACACATTGCATTGCAAAGTCCACACATGACTGTCAGCATACTTGGTGGATTTTGCTAGCATATAAAATGTACTAGACAGTCCTAATAATGATAATTATAGTTCTAATCTTGCCAGTGATTTACCTAGGCAGACATGTACACCCATATGGAGCTCCATAAATTTTAATAGGGCTCCATGTGGGTTTGTAGGAAGAAGTAGGTGGTTGGCATAGACAATTGTTGTGCGTCTCTCACTCTGAGTGGAATTTGGATGTTTGAATACGTACCACTGACCACTCTAGGTGCATGTATGCATGCATGCATGGTTCCAGAGTGCATTACTTCGAATGGTGTTATTAAATTTGGTAAGAGTATTTGAGGATACATTAATTCTGCTGTAATACTATTTGGCTGTGGCTTAGTTTCTCCCTTTGCATCTTCAAAAACAGAGGATGAGAGGCAGCACATCTTCCTTGGATAATTATTGTAACTGAGATGCCAGTTGTTTGTATTTGCCTTCCAAGGATTTTTTATTTTGTTTTGCTTTTTTTAAAGTGTGACAAGAACTTCTTTTCTAGAGACTGCATTTATGTCTTTTAACAAAATATTCGATGTGGAAAGTGTGTTCTCATTCTTTTAATTCTGGATTCCCAGAATTAGCTCTTTCTCACGTAAGTGGTAGCACAGAACTCAGACAATATATTAGTATAAGGACTGTTTAACTGAAGAACCCGTACCTCTTTTCTAATTTTTCTGATACTTATCTTGTCTTTCAGAATCCCAAAGTTCTACTGGTTATGTTTCTAAACTGTAGGCTGGCTTTGGCCTATGACATTCCTGAATTTCAGTGTAGAAATGTCTCAGGGTGTGATCTTTGGGGATCTGCTCCATTGTTAATTGATGTAAACCAATAAAAGAGTATATTGGTTTCTTGATTCATGTTGATCATTAATTTATAAAAAATATTGGTGAGCTATTGTTTGAATTGCATAAATAGTACAGCAAATCATGTAAAAATAAGTGAATAATTTCCAGGTGTATGCCTTGATTGTGTACTGAACCACTACTTATGAATAAGAGAATTATTTATTAGTAGAAAATGGCATAAAAGTAGTTTTTATAGAAAATTTAAACTAATTTGCTTTTGAAATATATAGAACACAAACAACCCTAACTGTGAACTGATGTGAAATTCTCTTCACTATTAATCATATGTGAAAGTCTGCTACCTGAGAAACATAACGTTGTCTTCTTTTGCTACATTAGATTACAAAAAAATACCATGATCCTCTGGTATAAGGGTAAATTAAAGAGAAATGGAGAAACCACAGCTGAAGCTAAGTTCCTTTGATGAATATATGTAAAGTTATTTTTCTCATAACTTCTTTTTGGATAATTTATAAACATAAGACAAATAATTTTTTTACAGGTTGTGTTCTAGTATGGAGGTAGTACTGGATTTTTCTTGATTCTCAGCTTGTCAAAGCATGGAGACTCTGCAGAATTAGTTATTTGTCCACTTTGTTCTGCTGTAATTCAATGTGTAGCTTGACCAATTATTTATTTTTTTTCTTTTAACAAAAGGAATCAGGTCAAAGGAGTCAAGCTGTTTGCCTCAAAGCTTACAGAATACAAACTAAATTATTTCTGAAAATAGTGGTCTTATACTTCATTTTCAATTCATATTGTAAATGTGCTAAAGTAGGTAGGATCAGGCAAAAGGGTGGTTTTGTGATTTAAACGCTGTAATTGGGAGGCATTATTGCCTTGCAGTCTTTATAAGAAGCCAAGCCATGAAAGTTGCGACTTTAAGCCCTGTTTGTGAGTTTGCTCCTCCTTTTCTAACTCTTACAATAGTAGTGCTTTGAAGACCAGTCTTCAGCACTTAGAAATACTAGGATTTATTCTAAACAATTGCAAAGCCTTTTAGGAATATCAGATAGCACATACATGCTAAATGCTTGTAATTTTGCCAAAAAAAGCTACCCTGAAATTATTTTTGTTCATTCCACAATATGTTTTATCCAGAAGAATTCATAATATTCTATCTCCCCAAATTACCTTTTTTTATTAAATACTTCATAGTGTATAAAGAGTTTTCTTCAAATATCGTTTTGAAACAGAATCTTTGAAACTATCCATTATCTCTCACCTAGAAAATTAGCAGACACCTAGAAACAGCTAACAGCTCTTGATGCCTGTAGTTAGTCTGGTTTAGCCATCATTTTGATTTGTGCATCTATACTGTGTAGTACTACTACTGAATATGTGCATGTGTTGATGGGCCAGGAAGTTGTAGTATCTCAGCAAACAAAATAGACAGTTTTATAAGCTTCAGAAATAATGAATCTTGCTCTCCTATAAATTTATGGTTACCACCTTTGTTTCGAATTTTTCCTCACAATCGGGTATTTCACAGGGGTTTTTTTCTCTCCACTGTGAAATCTGTAAAGCATTTGATTCAGCTTTTCTGTGATTTGGCCAAGTTAAGCATCTTTGCCCTCTATGGAGTGATTTATGCTAATGAAATTTGTGGCAACCTGATTGGAAACTTTGGGATCGCTGTGAATTTGTCAAATACATTCAGAAGTGGCCATTGGGTTGAAAATTACAAGAAGGGGTGAAGGCAGATAGACGATTAAGTCACATAAACCTTACTTTCTAGGAAATCAAGCTAAAAATATCCAAGGAGACAGAAGAAATGCTACATGAGCTTTTGGATCCCTTTAGTTGTATTAAAGAATATTTTCTTTTACATTTGATCCCTCTGATTCTGGAAAAGCTGTTTCAGCTCTGTGCTGATGTTCTGAGCATGCATATCTGTTGGAAAGTAACTCCAAAGAATGCAAGCATGCATTGTAGTTTACAAAATGTTGTTTAGTGCTTTTATTTTTGCTTAATTAGGAAAATGTTTTGATAAAACGGAACCACAAAGGTAGGAAAGGTAGGTATGAATACTATGAAAAATTTGAGGCAGATCTCAAAAGTGTGCAACTAAGCGCTCTTCATAATTCACCTCAAAACCTCTGCAATTTTTAAAAAAGAAAAGTAATATTTCAGAAGTACTAAGCATTATGCTTAAACCACAGATTCTGTAAAAAATGAACTGCATAAGCTATTAGCAACCGTATGCATCATAAACACCTTAGGCTAGAAAATCAGATCCTAATGCCAAATGCAGCTCAGCTTCATCAGTCTACGTGGAGCTACACTTCTGCAATTTTATAAGATAAATGTCTGTGCTGTTTTATATGATGAAACTACAGCCTGGGTGAATCCTCTTATTTTTCACCAGTGATTTAATAAAGGCAAGCTCAATATAAATATTGAAAGGCTGCTAGTATTGAAAGTACTCTTTTCCCTAGTAGCTGAAATATGTGAGAGCTTTGTCTTTTCATATTGATTGTTCAAAAAAAAAAAAAAAGTTAAGATTTGTCTATACAAGAAGTGGGTATATTTACTAACTATTTGGCTCTAAACATTTTCTATAGCATGCTATACTTTATATTGCATTTGCAGAGAAAAGCTTTGTCGAGCTGTGTTTTATCCCAGCTACTGGGATCTTCAAAACCCATTTTAATCTCAGCTGAAACAGCTAGTGGATGCTTGCCTCCTACCACTTGATAAAGATTACAGAGTAAAAGAGGAGAAATGTTGCAAACTATATTCCCCCGTACCTATTTCTTTGACACTCATCACTGTGGTAACACAACGAAAGAGCCTGCTTTTCATTATTTCTTCCAGAACTCATAAGTTTAAAAAAGATAGGGCATTTATGAGCACCATTTGTGCTCTCTAATCTACAAGATACCAGAAGACACAGAACATTAAGAAGTGTCTATTGGAGGTGACCCATTGTGCGTCTGAAAATGTTTGTCTTGTTCTGCATCTCTTTCCAAATAAAATACTGAGCATTAATTTAATCATTAACAGAATAATGAAAATAAGGAGCAGTAAAATGTAATCAAGATAGACAATTAATAGTCACAGAAGTGTCATTTTTAAAACAGTTTAAAATATCTCCTGCACTGCTTCTGCTGTGTTCATGGAATAAACCTACTTTAATTATTTCCTGTTCAGGCTTTCCTCTGTTTCCTTGGTTTTAGGAGGAGTTTACCTAGCAAAAACCAATGCTGCTCATTTCCTCAGTGGATTAACTGGGCAATGATGAAACAGAAGCTTCTGTCTGCTTCATTCTTTACACAACCTGGTGTTAAAGAGTGACCTTTCACCCTCAGAGATTTTAAGGATTAAGGATGCTTTTAAGTCTCGGTCTGGTTACTAATCCACCACTTTCACTTGATGTTAAATAAGCACTTCCTGATTTACCCTTTAAATCCTGTAAACATAATAAAACAGAGTTTAACCTTTACCTTAGGATTTTACCACTATCTTATGCTCTGTCAAATAAACCTTTATAAGAAGCAGGGAAGAGAAAACTAATAAGCCATAGCCTGATTTTTTTTATTATTTTTTTATTTTTTTTTACCTTGGGATATGTAACAAAACATTACAATATTTTTAATATATTCCGGTCAAACAGTTGTTAGGGTGTATTGGGGTCCTTACACTGTGCAAATAATGGAATTTTTAAAAAGCATTTATAAGCTATTTGAGATAATGAAATAGATGTTTCTTCTGCATTCAGACTGCTATGAGCAAACGATACTGGAAGGAGTTGAAATGGAAATATATTGAGAGAGATTTCATAATCCAAGGTTTTGCAACTTTCAAGAATATCATTTAGCCTCCAGCCATTGCTTTGTAAAGTCAGGTTCCCATCTGGTGTAAACGGCGTGTAAACTCCATTTACAACCCAGGGACTATCTTGACTTGTACCAGCCATGGGTTTGATCCCACAGAACTGGGTTTTTTGTTGTGTTCCTCAGAAAAATGGCATCTCTGCTGAGGAAATACTCATTCACAGCTATTTGCAGTGGCTGTATTTAATAGTACAAAGTTAGCACTACTCTCTGCCAGAATATTTCTGTCCAATCTCACAGCCTCAAAGGGTGTCTTCTTATCATTTACTTAATAAATAACTTCTTATGTTACTATGTAAGTAACTTCAACACAGTGCTCCCAGTTTGCAGCCTGGTCTGGGGACCAAGGAGGGGGTGGGACCAGCCAGGAGACCCTGCCAGCACAACAGCTCCAAGGGCTGAAAACTGGGGACAACGTTATCCAGAAAAACAGTGTTGGCAATGTCTTCTTTAAATCATTAGAGCCACTACTCACTGACTATTTTTAATAAGGCTTGTTTTCAGCAAATATCCAAAATACCTCATTTCCAAAATTCTGAATTCTGCCACCTTAGAGAATTTCTCATAGCTGATAGCAGTAAGTAGAGAAAAATTACCCTGTGATAAGAAGTTAATTCCCTCTTCTGAGGCTCTAAATCATGGACCTTATTAACAAAGGAATACAGTTATCTATCTGAATGGGGACCTTACTTGGCTTTTGATATCTTTTTGGGAATATTTATTTTAATTAAATTGAATATCTGCCTTGTATCTTGCAAATATCTGATTGTCTCTGCATCAGCTATTGCCTAAGAGGAAATATAGACAAAGTAATCATTCATACATGCATGATTTTCTTACTATGATCAACAATCTCTTTGTCTTCTACCTCAGTAATACAAAATATCCTCTTTCCTCCATGTTTGCCAATGACTCTTACAGTGGTGTGAATAACACAAATGCAGCGGCTCCTTGACAAGTTTAAAGGACCTGTTACCTGAGCTGGAGAGTAGCTCTTGTTAAGACACATTCTGATGTTTTAAAGGCTCTGAATAATGTTAGGGCGTAATGCTGGAGCAGCCAACTTTCCTGGTGTCTGCTGGGGATAAGTAGAGCTGGAGTTCATGGATGTTATGAATTCATGGCATAAAGACTATTTGCAACCTCCTTGGAAAATTACTGACTTTATTGGGTAGGGCTACTTTTAAGAGTTTTATGGTTCCCAGAATGACCTGCTGTCTTAAAAGACATTTATAATATTGGACCTTTTTCTACAGTCTGTTTGGAGATAAGATTCCTGTTAAAGGCAGTAAGAAGTGTGACAGTGCATGCAAACAAGATATAGAACAAAGGAGAAAATTTTAAACAAAGGAAATTTGATTTCTGGTTTTCACTGAAATTTGGGAAAGAAGATGGACAGGAGAAAGTGCTTTTGTTTTACAGGTTTTTCATACATCACAGACACTGGAGATGACTTTTTCATATGACTTGTGCCAAATTGTTCCTGCAAGGCACTGTCAGTGGGAATAAACCCAGTATGAAAATAAAACTGAGAACATCTTCAAAACAGTCTTCCCTTTGAAATAGCCTCCCATAAACACTGAAGACCCGAGTAGTTCACAATGAGGTGAATAACATTCCTTCCCATAAAGCAGACTAAATTGAGCAAGAGCAAACTGGCCCATGATATAATACCATGAGACTGATGGGTTCTGAACCAGTGGAGAATTTGGTCTATTTGGTAAATTCAGGCGTTTGTCTTTCTACATGACAGAGGTAAGTGTAAGAGATCATCCACCTTTCTTCACCTATAAGACCTAGCCTTTAATGAGGGATCCTGCCTGTATATATCAAATGGAACCAAATAAGAAGGGCTGAAGTAGGCTGTATTGGAGTCAATGACAATAAACTTAACTTCAGCTAGATTGAGAGCTGGCCAAACTGCTAGCATCAGAATGGTGTTGCCCTTGTCAATGCATATGTTAAAGCTGAACTGACTCTGCAGTACTGGCAAGGTGTTTGTGAGATCTTCCTTCTACATGTCAAGGCAACTCTGAGTGAGCACTGCCTCACGGCTATGGCCACTGTCTGTAGGCATATTGGTGAAAATAGTGTATTTTGCTCTTTGATAGTTAACTGGCTCTTCTAGACAAGCAATGAAGATGTCTTTCATTTTTGAATTGAAACCCCTTCCCAGAAGAGCCTTGAAAATCCTGCAATATAGTATTGCTCCAGCTATCATGAAAGGAAGCTGTTACATCTTTGTTGAAAGTCTGAACTCAGTCCCCTAAAATCATCTAAAGTCTTTTCTTTATTTAAAAATATCTGACAACTTATAACTTAGGTGTGGTTTGCATTCTAACAGGAAGAGAACCACCTTCACATCAAACTGTAATTATTGATGGCAGTTTTCAGCGTGAATGCTATTTTGGTCTTCTGGTCCTATACGAAAATAAATTTGAATTATTTCTGCTCTTCTACAGAGAGCTGAGACTTCCTTTCCAGGCCCTTCATCTGATTTCCAAAAGGCTTAATTCAGGACATCCATAAGCTTTGTGCGACACAGCCTATTGCTGTATACTCTCTAGTGTCTTTAAGTGAAGGAAGCCCACAACAGTTAAAAAGGAAGAATGGATTTAGGGTGTTGAACTGAAGAGGTAGTTTGATGGGGTTTTTTTCTTCTTTGTTCTGTTCTTACAACTTTCTTTTCTTGTGCTATTGCTTTTATACTACTTAATGTCTTGAAAATGGCTTGTATGTGATTCACACAATAATTTATGACTTCAGTATGTTTCATTATTATCACTGCTTGCTCAACTCTTCTCAATGCAAACAATTTTTAAAATATTTTTTTTCTGAATTCAGGAGTAATATAGGAGAGCTCACACCCGTAATGCATTATTTGCCAAAGCTCTTTATAACAGTTAAAGTTCCCTACCTCTTGGGTTCCTGATATAATTAATACTATCTAGAGCTTTTAATTATAACTTTTAGTGAATTATAGACAAGGAGTTGATGCAATTCCTGTCTTCCTGTTGGCAAGCTGGACCACAGGAGAGTGTGGTGATTTGCCTGAAGTCAACCAGGAGACCATTTGTGAATAGGGGTGAAACACTGACCCCTTTGTCCAGTTCCTTGTCCATGAAGACATATTGCCTCAATTAACTGAAGATAATTGAACTGGATTCCTCTATTCAGCTGATGTACTGACATTATAGCACCTAGAAGAGTGGTCACAGCAACTGATTCAGCCAGCTGGCTGTGGCTACCTCCTGAACATTATCTGAGCTGCTAATAGGGAGGGATAGGATCTTGCTTCTAGGCTCAAAGGGATACCAGAGAGCTAACTTGGGATCAGGTAGGCTGGGTTCATCTGGGGGACACCAAATTCTACAATAGTGTAGAGTGGCCGTGATAAGATCTGCTCTATGCTACCAACATCAACAGTTTTCAGCATATTTACTGAGTTTATAAAACAAAGGAAGATGAAGCAATGGCTGAAAAAGCACCTTCTGCATTTCTCTGCAACTCTGCAGTAGCGTAATGTGGAGCCAAACACATTTCCACTGTATGTATGCAAATCATGTGAAGGTGACAGGTATATGCCAGAAAAGATCTTAATCAAAGTAGTTACAGAGACTTCAGGTAGTTATCATTCTTTTAGTATTCCATCAGGTCACTGTAATGTCATGAAAATCAGCAAGAGGCCCGATGGTCCTCACACACCACAGTTTCCACAGAGTTATGCTCAATTTACATCCAACTAAACAGTAGAGAAAGCTCAGAGTTTGGAAGGAAAGGTTTTACTTTCAAATAGAATTGATTTCCTTGGCCAACAACAACAGAAAGAAAGAAATAAGCGGATACATATATGTTATATTTAAATTTTGTAATATATTGGCCTGGCACTTGTAGCATTATACTGCATTACTTAGCATCTCTTAAAGAAAACAAAACCTTTTACTGAGCAGTTACCATTCAGACAGGTTATGGCATTTGTAGGGTAATTAGCAACTGTAAAATATGACTAACCAAATCATTATTTTTAACTAAAAAAATAGGCGCCTACATTCTTATGTATAAAACATTTTTTATAAGCTGTACATGACCAAGGAATATTTTACAATAGAGCTTAAAACAGAGAAAATACTAATCAGGATTTTAAATGTCTGTAGTTATAGTCCTATAAATGTTCTTGAAAATGAAATTAATAGCTTCCAGAGAAGTGCACAAGCAGAGAGGTGATGGAATGATGCCAGTGGGAAGGAATGGGCTAATGGGAGACCTACTGGGAGGCCTCAGGTGCTGTGCAAGTCATTCAACGTGCAGGAGAGAGACTGGCCCATTACTAAGGCACTCTTTGGTCTGATGCTGCTTTGAGTCAAAGACAATGGCTACAAGCGCTGCAAAAAGGAGAAGTGACATTCAACTTTACATCGATGTCAAATAAGTACAGGTAAATAAGACTAAGCTTTTTAACAGAATTTAATGATTCTTCTCAATGAGACTGCACTACTGCTTTTGCTAGCACCTTGCCAACTTCAAGAGTGCAACAGTTTCAGTATTTAGGAGGAGGCTTTTCCCAAGGATCACTTGCTGTGCTTCTTAACAAAGCACTCTGGATTGTTCACCTGGCTTCCCTTTAAATTTACACATCTTAAAAATGACTTCAGCACCAACCCACTGGAGTTGATCTAGGTTCCCTCAAGTCTCATGGAACTTAGCTCATGTTCATCAAGAGCTTCTCTGAGTTGCAAGTCAGTGAGGTGTGAAATGCTTGTGGTTTGATGATTCACAGAACTCTCACCGTGAGCCTTAATTAATCAATCTT
The DNA here is from genome assembly GCA_024336885.1 of Actenoides hombroni. NCBI lineage: Eukaryota > Metazoa > Chordata > Aves > Coraciiformes > Alcedinidae > Actenoides > Actenoides hombroni. The sequence continues at coordinate 22,978,423 of WUAM01000071.1, forward strand.
TGCAAGGAATTCTAAATCCTTAGATGAAAGGCTCTGTAACTGCAAAACACTGTTATTACAATGGCCACCACTTGTGTTCGTGGGGACCTCACTTTTATCATTCATTTTTGTACCATCGCAATAGCTTTCCTTTTATGTTGAAAGAGGAAGAACTGTAAGAACATGTTCAGCAGCAAACATTTCTCATGCTGCTGATTTAAAAGAAACTATACTTGCAAAACCACACAACTTTCCTTACAGCCATATCTCCCCAAGCTCTGATCTTGTCAGGCTGCAGACATTAAATGATCCTGGGCTGGGTCAGCACTAGGATGGGAGAACAGGCAGTGATGTTACTAATTAAGAAAATAAAGCATCTGAATCCAGATTTCTCCACTGTGGTGCCTTCACAGAGCACCAGGAGCCTTGTGTACCACTGTAGCATGGATTAAAGCAAAAACTTTTGATTACTGTCAGTAAACAGTCTCTTAATTTTTTGCACAGTAAAACTACTGATTCAGCATAGCACCAAAGCTTGTGATGCAGCTTCATTGAATCTACCCCAAAGAGTGTACAATCTGCATCCTAAACACGTGTGTGTCAGTGGACGCAGCTGAAGAACAGAAGGAAAGGGAAGGGCATGAAGGATGATATTAGAGTTATGTTGTGTTTGTGTCAGATGTGGTTTTCAGTTTCCCATACATAAGGTACTTTCCTTGGCTTGTGTGTTCACAGCTCTTAATTTCACAGATAGATCCATTTCTCCTGGTGTTTGGACCAAAGTGGTTTTCAATCTTTATCTGAATTTCTATTCAAGATGGAATAATTTAGGAAAAAAAACCAACCAAAACCAACTTGCACAAATGCTTAGAATTATGCATGGGAATTTGAGTGTCCAGATTTGTCTTTGATTTATTTTTTTTGTGTGTAGAAACTGTGTCGTGTTACAAAATAGATATTAGATATTAGAGAAAGAGTTTGAAAGAACCGACCAACCAAATTGTCATATCTAGTACATGAAGTCTCTGAGGTGGAGAAATTTTCTTACTCTCTTCGCAGAACTGTGTAGGACAATTACGGGTGGAATATGAAGTTGTTATTTTATTGTTCATGTTACGTAAATAAACATGATTTCTGCCCAGATGGCCAGTGTGCAAAAATAATAACAGAACAAATTGTATAGGTTATGCTGAGCTGCTGAATTCTCAAACCTGTTGGGATTTGAGATTAGTTTTGGAGTTGATAGCCAAACCTACAATATGAGGCTTTACAATTAGTGTTAAAAGCTAGCTGGTGAACATTGTGAGAAATTACACCAAGTCTGGGTCCTGTAGTTGGTAAATGGAGATTATTATTCATGTTAAAAAGACATGTAAAAAGCAAACATTAAAAGACACATAAAAGGCCGTGAGAAGGATGGTGCTTACTGCAATTCTCTAAACACCAATTGTAGTACTAGTTCAGGGACATGCTTTTGCACTCAGTGTTCAAAACCAATATTCTAAACTATGTTGCAAAATACCACAAAGAAATGTCACTATATAGATCTCACAGTAGATGTGAATCTCCATCTTCAGCAATACACTCATGTAAAGGAAATCTTGTCTATACAATACTTGAACACAGTAATCTTACTTTTCCACTGATGCTATCTTCTGATCTTTCCAACTTGGCTTCTCTCCCATCTAGGTTTGTCACTCATTGCTGATGATGTCTAAAAGGTTTTTGTAAACAGAATTTTTGCATATCATACATGATCTGAGATCAGCTTAGTTTAGTTGAAGTTATAGTTTGGTATTCAGGAAACCTGTGTAACTCGTTATGCAAAAACTGCTCATCTAATCTGGCAGTGTGTGTCTAAAACCTCAGATGTAATAGGAGAAACGCTTCTTGGCGGATCCCAGTGCTTGGGATAAAGCAGAAGAAAGAGGACCACCCATGTAACTTCCATATTAAGGCAGTGAAGAGCTTGGAAAGTCCCAAACCACAATTGTTCCAATTGCAATGTTCTTTACCCAAGTTTTAAATGGTCATATCATGTCCTAGCTCCTTGACAGCTCACACTTGAATCCCACTAGCAGAGAAGAAAACCAGAGCAAAAATCAATTTGTACCTGGGCAACTCCACCATATTGAAATTATTATCTGTTGTTTCTTTGCCTATAAGTTCCTTTCACTGACTTAAAGAACTGCAGTGCCATAGGAAAAAAGGGGAAAATAAAGCTTTGTCTATGAGGCAGCATGCAGGATCAAGGTGGTTTGAGGAGGAACAAGCCTGACCATGGAGCTGCAGCAGCTTTGTCCCAGTTGAACTACCTAATTCAACAACCCCTCACATAACCAACCTTACCTCGGCTTTCCTACATAAGTTTTTTCTGAAGAAAGTAGCAGAACTACGTTTTTTAAAATATGCATTTCTCACATCCCCAGTTTCCTGGACTTTCATGTCAGTGCAAGATAAAACTGTAGATGGGAACTTCAGGATAGCATACTATAGTTTTGAAATTAAGGAAAAATAGATTTGAAAATTCATGTGGTCTAATGAAAACTTTTTATTTCCTTTAAATGTACTTGATTGTGATCATTAACCAGCCATAAAACCACTATCAATGCCTTGTACAGATCCAAGATTTTCTTCATTGATTTTATGAATATGACATGCAGTTGTTTTTGTGTTTCTTGTGCATTTAACCTCCTTCTGAATTGGCTGAATTTTTATTGATCCACCAATTTGGGCTGGTGATAATTATTTTAATACTTTCTATTTGCTTTCTAAACAGTAGTTTTATTTATTTTTTACATATAATTACAGTGGCATTGCAATATCTGAACAGTGAACTTGTTAAGACTCCCTTATGGGGAGGCTTATGACATAGGCTTATGGCTCCCTAGATGCAACAGAAGAGACATCAGATTTTTATCTCTCATAACTTTTGTTTCCATCTAGTGCATTTGTGAATTATTACCTTAGTTTCTCAAAGTTCAGTAAAAAATTAAAATTGATTAATTTAATTAAACAACATCGTCCCAAGGCCAAGTAGCTCAGATGTTCATTTTTTATTAAACAGTAGTTTCATTCACACTTTCAAATTACACTTTGTTCAAAGGTCTTGTGAAAAGAAATTTCTTTTTTTTTCCTTGTCCTTCTAAAATAAATGTTGAGAGGATTCAGCCTTCAAAGAGCTCATAGAATTTGTGATAGATATAATCCAAAAGGATTTCCATGGTGATAGGAATATGGTCCAGGCTACACTTTAAGGAAATGACATAAAAGTAAATGTTAGAGGAGTTAGATTAGTAAGTAATTTTCCCTGACAATAAAATCAAATGCAATAGGCTAGACATGAGTGGAACGGGTAAGTCATTGCTTTAAACATGGGCTGGGGCAAGCAGCATTTGGTCAGGTGTTCACAGGGTCCATACTTCAATTTTGGGTTAGCCTCTTTGAAAAAAATCAAGTTAATTATTGTTTGGAAATAGAGGATCTACAACAAAAGATCTTGCAGAGATAAAAATGCTTAAGAGGTGGAAAGTAAGAGCCTGTGAGATCACAAAGCTTCTGTGATGAAAGAAAAATAGTGGGTTTTGTTTACTGATACTGAGTTTTGTTTGGTTGTATGAATTAAGTGACACACAAATATTTTTACGACTGCATTTATTCTCCATAACAATATGAATGAGCCGCTGAATAATAACAAAATCCCTTGTGGCTGCAGAAGAAGGGTGATTAAATTATAATCACATTGGATTAATTAATCTATAATATTTGTTCTTTATATGAAAGAGGAAAATCAGCCTTCAACATAAAGGTTATGTACTCATGAGGTCTGTGTCTTAATAAAGAAAAGGCTTTGGGAAAAAGCTTGACAAGCCCCCCAGATATGATATGTTGTAAATGTAGACAGAAGGTTATTACTGATATAAAATACATTCAATGTAATTATCAGCCACAACAAATAATCAGAGAGATGATAATGAATAATTAACGTTTTTATTTTTCTGTAGTAATGTGTCTAATAGATAAGTGCGCAACATTGAATTAATTTATTATGCTATAGCATTTTAGTAATGAAAACTGTATCATCAAAATATCTCTTCAGTGGTAGTGCAAGATATCAGCTTAAATAACTGATAAGGCTTATTCCTTTGTTTTCCCCACCCAATTGTACTGAAGATGCCCTGAAAGCAAGTGACTAGAAAAAGGAGCTGTAATAATCTTGAAAGAAAACCATAATAAAAATATAAAACTTATGACCTGCTCCTCTAGTCCCAGTAAATTTAAAAATGCAATTTATTTACAAAGTGAACACTTAATGTATTCCATTTGATTTATATTAATTTTATTTTCATTACATTTTTTGCCGAGATTTTTCCTAACAAATTCTGTCTTTAATTTTTTCCAAATAAAGAACAAGTTGCAAATTATAAGGAATCAATTAGAGTGTCAAAAATCATCCATGTTCTGAATGAGGGAGAAAATTTATGCCTGGAAGATAAAGTACATGTAGATTTCAATTACTTAAACCCAACCATTTATGTATTGGAAGAATATACTTAAAGTTTTAAGGACTGACCATAAACCTCATTTTACGCAGAGTGTTTATATATATATTGCTTTTAAATAACAATAAACAGTGTTTATTTTTAAATGGATTTTTTTTTTTGCCTGTGGGTGAAAAAAATATTAATTTTATCATATTGTGTAGAAGAAAATAATCTGCACAAGTGTCGTTTCTGAAACCCTGGAGCTGTGAGCAGGCACGGCCTGTGCTTTTGAAGCCCAAAGTGTGATTTGGGTTTTAATTATTTTTTTTACTTTCTAATAAAGCCTGAACTGTAATTAGACCTAAAAGCCCTTGGACCTCAGCTTAGTTCAGTCTGGTGGTCTGCAGTTTAGCCTTATCTTTAGCTAATACTGGTGATTAATTACGGTGTGTTTTACACAGTATTGCTCATGCTGATAATATCATGTTAAGTAAATCTTCATCTGTGTTTCAAAACAAAACTTTTTCTTCTGCGGTACTTGAGGACCACAGGTAGAGAGAGGCAGTTTGTGTCTTGAGAGTGTGAAATATAAATCACAAATGAGACTTCAGGGTTAATAATGAGTATTTGGGCATCTACTGTTTAATCAATGAGAAGCCACAAAACCAGCATAAAATACTTCCTACAACAGGCACCAGACCTTGAGGTTTTGGCTGAAGTGAGACAGAAGCAAAAAAATGTAAGCAGTGATGTCCTGTCCTCCAGCAGCCAGCTAAGATCCTGGGTGGGGAAAGCAACTCTTGCACTGTGTTGGTATGTCAAATCTGAAGTGTCTATCAATACTATCATATGTCTACGTTTTCATGTGATCCCTCTTTTACCTGCTGCAATGCAGTGCCTAGAATGTCTGTGAGGATGAAAGGAGGCTGCAGGAGCAAATAAAGATGCATATTTCAAGCAAAACCAGAGGAAGATGAAGAAACTACCTGGTGACTGGAAAGCCTTGTTTAGATATGGTTTATAGGCTCGGAGATTCAACAGTCTGGTTAATCCTGCATGCATGTTGTAGGTTACAGTAATGGTCATCACCAAGAGTTGCAGCTTTTTAGCATATTATAGAGGCAAAAATACATTGCAAATGTTCTGCTTCAGTCAGTGTCACCAACATATGGACCTGCTTCTGGGATTGTAGAGATCATGCTGGTTTAGATGTGTCTGAAGACCAACACCTTAGTGGTCATGTTCTTGCTCAAAAAAGCCAGTTACAGTGGAGATAAGCACAGAAAGCTCTAATTTCCATATATTTAAGCAAGAGTTTCCATCAGAGATGGGTTCCACTTCCAATGCTGACTTGTTTGGTATGACATCGGGATGGTTCTAGAGATTCATGGCCCACTTTAATCCACAGCACTGGGTAAACTTTGAATGGTAAGGTTCACTTTGAAGAAAGTGACATAAGCTGAGGAGTCTGTGGGTTCCAAAAACAATTCCCTTCATTATGTGAATTTAAGGTGAATTTAAAGACTCCTATTTAGGGGAATCATCAGCTGTTTGGGCAGCCTGCTTAGGTAGTATTGAGAAGCTCTATTGTCTTCAGTCCATATTTCTCCTCAGAGCTCCCAGGCTAATTTATTTTTTTTTTAAAAGCAGCTCCATCAGATTCTCTTTCTGAGCAATATTTTAGCATGTCTCTTTCTTCTTCTTTCTTGTCCTCTAAGGTCTGCTTATTAAATTATTATGCAACTGTGATACTAAATCTTATCTTTTACCTATAGTGTACAGAAGAGGCAGATAAGACTTGAGGGGAGGGATGCACCATTTGTCTATCAGTAGACTATAAGAAGCAAGAGAAAGTGAAGAGAGGTAGATGATGCTTTTGATGAATATTTGTAGCTGAGCAAGGCAGTGCACTAAATGGCTTTTCTATTTTCAGTATGGGAGTGTACTTGTATTTGTAAAAGCAAAAGACTTTTACAAGACTCTAAATCAAATCTGCAGTTAAAAAAAAAAAAAATAGGAAAAAAAAAAGATTTATAACTCTGCCTCCAGCAACTTACTGTTCTCTGCTAGCTAAATTCATCTCCTGTTTATTTTATTGAGTGAGGTATAGTCCTTAGTTAAGAAAATTTTTGGTTATCTTACCAGGCTATATCATCAGCAAGAGCCTGAGGTAGTTTGCAGGAAGTGATTTTGGGGTTTGTTTTCCACCCTACCTGTATCTGGCAGAGGAAGTTATAAAGCACCGTGGCCCAGGTGCAAAGAGAGTGAAAACAGACACCAGAGATTTAAAAAACAATTACTTTAAAATAGGAAATTAACTTAATAAACTTCCAAGCTTATTTTTAATACTTCAGCAGTGATTAGTGTTTTACTGATATTATAGTGATGATTTGCTAATTGATTTGGTCATCAAAATGGCTTATGACGCTGTCTATACAGGAAAGCAAAGGAATTCCTAATTCAAAAAGGCACAGGGTGGAGTAGGTCCATGTGGGCAATTTTTGCCAGGCAAAGTGAGTCCCCATTTCCACCCCTCTGGGTGCAAAAATGCCCTGGACTGAGATCTCCTCACTGGGGTGTGCAGAGCATGAGCTTTAATATTGCTGTCAGTGCTCATAGCACGTACAATTCCTCTCTGTGCTGAAGGGGTCCCTCCTGAGAGCACAAAGTGAAATTTAATTTTTGTTCTTACTAGAAATGTCATTTTTTCCTTCTTTTTTTTTTTTTTTTTTTTTTTTTTTTTTTTTTTTTTCAATACATGGTCAGGTAGAACAAGGATTTCAAAATAAGAGTTGACATTTAGTTCTTGTTAAAAAGTGGTTGTTTAAGTCAGTTTGATGCTGAGGAATGACTCAATTCCCTGCTTAAAAACGTTCTTTAAAAAAGTATGCAGATTTATGTTTTAGAAAATCTTGACTATCTTTCTACCTTTTCTCAAAGACAAATTAAAAAAAACCCACAAAAACAACAAACTAAGCTCCTCCTGTCATCAGGCTAATGGCATAGTGTCCCATACCTCCTCTAAATCTAGTTATTATTGATCAGCTAATGCAATATTTAATTATACTCATAGGGGAGAGGGACTTCTTCGGTGTGTGATTCATTATCCTTTATGAATGGAAACTTCTCAATCTTGGTAGATAACCAATAAGCAAATGTTATTGATTGTTCTCCAACATCAAATAAGGATAATAAATATCACAATTTGGGGCTTGAATGTCACATTCAAGAGAAGCTTCATAACCATCCGTTAATGAGTTTCTAATCTTTGACCCTCTTGCTAATGCCAGCTCTGGTGTCTTCTTGATCATTGCAACTTCCCTGTCATCACAAAATGACTGCCTTGGATTATCTACATTACTACAGGCTGACTACAGGAAAATCTGAACAGCATTGAATGAACTGTACTAAAGGCACTGATCTAAAGAAGACAGATTTCTCTAAAAGAAAATTTTAGTGGAAATTAAAGAAATGGCAGGAATAATGAATGGCAAAATGACAAACAGGCATAAGAAATATTTGTGTGAGAATACAGTACAGAATTTCTTCTATTACTGAATAAACTTTCTGATGGCTTTCTCCAAATAAAAGAATGTTGGTCTGAAAGCTCTCAGGCAGAGAAAATTTCCTCTTTCATATCAAGGCTTAGCATCTTCTCTGGGTGTTCTTTAAAGGTCTGTGCTCTCTCCTTTTTTACGTACTTGATCATTTACGGCCAATCTCTTCCTATGCAAAAGGAATTTACCTCTTTGACATGGAGTCCCACGTAGATGGAGGCTGGTGGAGATGCTTAAAGGCAGATTTTCAGAAGCTAATCTGTTTGCACTGAAGTCTTTGATAATGTCTGATGCTTTTCAGGAGTCTAGAATTTACCCAGCTATAGAATGAATATAAAATTAAGATGCTCAGCTTAAAGCAAGAAAAAGTAGAAAAGGTGTCAGCTACTGATCTGTAAATTCACAGAATAAGAGTTTTTAACATGTACTTGAAAGTCAAACATTCACAGTCAAGATGTAGTCATCTTGACTTTTAGACTATCTCAATCTGTTGAATGTCATTACAGCAAATGGGATGTATTACAGCTATTAGGCTAAGGAAGTCCGGGTTCAAAATAAAACCAGATGACTTCTCCAAAATGAAACTTGCCCTTAGATGTCTAAATAACAGAATTCCTCCAATTCCTCCCAGCCCAAAGCAGTCCAAAGCCCTTTTCAAAGCAGCTTTCACCAAACTGTCTTCTGCATATTTTCATTCTGAGAATGAATAGATTTGTCCACAGCATGCTTTCTCAGATGAATGAGGAACTTTCTAGCCCAAATACTGAATCTAGTTATCTTCATTTAACTTGATGTGTTGTACTTTGATTAAAAGTCTGGAGCAAGTAGTTTGTGTAGATTTCCACCCTCACCCTTTTATTGTTGGAAATCTAATTATAAAAGCTGTCTTGGGGCTCTGCTGAAGTGTTTGTGGAGTTAGAGCCTTGGCAGAATTTTCTGACTGTGTCATAGAAAACTACTCCACAAATGGCAGACAATGCCCAGGGGATGCCCAGAAGTGGCAGAGCAGAAGGAATACAATGGGGCAGGGCTAGCAGAGCTACTGCATGGGCTTCAGGTATCAGTTGTTCACCGTGTGCCTGGGAATAACCCATGCCACTTTCTATATCATCACTGAAAAGTACAAAAATGTAGCTGTCCCTTTCCACCCGTAATCTTTACTTAATTGTCTCTTGCTTTTATATCTGCACGGTTTCAATCAAGATTTCAACCTGTGCCCATCATTATGGTATCTGAGCTCTAAGTCCCTTGTCATATATCCAAGTGAGTCCAAGGCTGAACTGACCTATGGCAATGTCTTTCATGCAGTTTCTTACTCTTCTCAGTATCAGCCACAGCACATAAAAAGGAACCACTACTTTCCACATTAAAAGAGTAAATAGGATGTGAAGTTACTAGAGACAGAACAGAGAACAAAACAAAAAACATCTTCATACTCGTGTGGATCTCTGCTCCCACGTCTTGAATACTGAATGCTGTATTTGAGAGACCATAAAGCAGAAATTGGAAAGGTCAGAGAAGGAAGATGATGAACATGGAAGATAAGGAATGTGTTACATAGACCAAGAAACTTCTGTCTGGGATGCTGGTGAGGATATAAAATGAGCATAGAAATTTTTGCAGGCTGTATCTTCACTTCCCAATTTATTACAGAGTAGAGCTATTTTGAAATGGATCCTCTGGTTGTCTCTGTTTACGACCAGCTTAGTAGGTTGTCAAAGCAGTTTTGATACAAGTTCTTAACACTGGGGAAATTTGTTTACAAGTCAATATGTAAACTTCAACACAACACACTTCCCTGCTGCACACTTAATAGAAAAATCACCCCAAGTACTTCATAGAAGGAAATTGGATATTGGTAAGGATTGAACAGAGGTGGTGGTTTCCCTTCCTATCACTAGAAATGTCAGTTCTGCTCCTCCTCAACAAATTATTTCCTTAACAGTCAAGGGCAGTTCACAGAAGTGACTCAGTTGCTCTAGGACTTCTGTTTTGGCTTCAAAAGCTTGAGTGGGAAGGGAAGCCCTGTGACAGCTATTGCCCTGTGACCTTTGATCTCTTCTGTGTTAGCAACTATAACGTACTAGATTCTGTGGGTGTGCAGTCACAGTGATAAACATAGAGAAAACCAGATCAATCCACAGTTCTACCCCTGCTTCTAGTGGAGGACGCTGAAACCAGAAATGAGGTTACAGCATGGAGTCTGGACTGATCATGTCTGCAGGATAAGAGCAGAACAGGCACAGGGGCAGGAGCAGGAAATGGTGGTGATATTGATAAAATTAATGTTTGGTTCAACTTCGGTATGAACTGGACTGTATGTTAGGACATATAAAACTAATGATTCTGTGCCACAAAATGTGAAAGCCTAAAGCCTGGTCTGTGAGGCACTGAACAGAGCCTTAGATAAAGGTAGACTACACTGTGCATTGTTATAAATCATTTCTCTACAGAAGCTACATTAAGCAAACATTTCATTCATTCCAATATCCTTTGCCATAAAGCACAGGCATTAAAAATTTGTGCTTTTCAGTGGTGAGATGATTCTGTTATTTAACTGTACCTGGGTACCTGAAGGACCCAGTGAGATCAGGGACTCATCACCTGGGTGCTATACAAACATTCATTTATTTATTTTACTTCTAAATATTAGGCACGTTCACTCATCGGGCGGATGATTTAAAGTACCAAAAATATGTTCTCATGTATCATGTGCTTTCTGACCTTTTCAAAATCTTAACAAATATTCCTATGATTAAAAATATCATGGTGTCTAAAGGCTGCATGAGTCCAAAAGTAAAAAGCAGACACTGTTCAAAGATCTTATGATACAGCTATGCAATAAGAAATAGTAAATGGATACAGTCAAAAAGGCAGTCAGAAAAAACAATGAATCACTTTTTGTATGAATGATCAAGCAGTCTGTTCTGTTATCTTTTTTTCTTTTTTTTTTTCCAGCAAAAACAAGTTGTTGAGGATAATGAGATACCTCTGTGCATAGTTGTGGTGAGCACTTTCCAATTATGCAGATGTAAAAGAACAAAAATTCTAGATGAAGATTTTATAGAAGGACTGAAATGTGGGCTAATGTTTCAACAGTGAGGAAGAGACAGCAGGTGAACTGACAGGAGCTTGTGAAGGGCTTGGAAAGTGAAGAAGTGTGGTTCATAGAAGATTCAGGAAGGAAAAGACATAGTCAAAGCAACAGGCTAGAAAAATGTTGGGTTTGGTAGCATTATTACTGGATATGAGTGGAGTAATTTTGCACTGGTTTAGGGTCTGAGAAACTGATACTGCATTATTGAGAGGTAAAATGTTGAGAATTTCAGTCACTGGGAGGGGTTTCACATTTCAGAGATGCTAGACCAGCCAAGGTTTAGGCAAACCGGGCACCCAAACGTCTAGGGACTGACATGAGTCAAAGTTAACAGAAAGGTTATGGTTTGAATCAGATAGGATGGTGGTGTTGCTCATAGCAAACAAAGTGAGAGAGAAAGCTTAGAAGGAAAGCTTAAGAACTATGTTTTTACCATGCTGAGTTTTCGGTGATAGTTAAATACAAGAGGATGTTAAAGAGGCAGACCAAGACCTTAATTTGGACACAGAAATAGGTCTAGAGAGACATAGATTGGTGAATTACTAGCATAGAGATGGCAGTTGATAATTGAAACAGTCGTCTTTGAACAGGCTACGGGGGCATAAATAAGGTCGGTGTCATTAATAGTAGGAGAAGCAAAGATAAGACTGTTTCAGCAAGGGTGAAATGTTCAGAGAGCTGGAGTTGTAAAAAGCTTTAATTAAAGTCATGATGCAAAGTTCATTCATTTCAATTCATGCTGGCCCTAATGAGTTTTGGATCAGGTCCAAAGAAGAGAAAACTGACTTTCACAACGGAGAGCAAATGGAAGAATTCAAAGCAGGTTTAGAGAGTGGTATTGAAGCTCCACCTATACGTAACGTTACGGTTTGGGGATTCATTGTAACCAGCAGACACAGGCTATGGTATTACTATGTTAAATGATGCCCAGGCAGCACTAATTCTTGTTTCTTTGAGAGCTCATACCCAAAAAAAAAGTCAGATTAAACTCAGGATTGTGAATGGAATCCTTTCAGAATATATTTCCATATTGTTGACAGGAGGCAATCCTGGCACTACTCAGATAAACAGGGTCAGATTATTACCCTTCTTTTCATGTTGAACAATAGATAGTAGATAAAGTCTGGCAGCTCTTCAGACTGTTTTCTGCTAAAATAAATTCAAACACCTTGAGGTAAAAGTCTCCACTGAAATCAACAGGAATTTTGTCACTAAATTACCAAGGGTATCACTGTGGGGCTTAAATAAAGTCTTTGATATAAATCATAGGATTTTCTTCCCCTACAGCATGTGAGAATAAGACAACTTGTCTGTCTGTGGATGCTCAGAAAAACTAAGGCAAGTAAAGAAAACTTGTGATGTCAATGTGTGTAGACTAAAGTGCTTAATCTGGGTATGAAGGCTTCATCTGATCTAAAGCCTCTTTAGCTGAGAGCGTTTACATGGGGATTTGACATGCTTTAATTTATGTTGTATTGACTTCATGCCATTAATGGATTTTCTTTATCTTTCCCAAGTGCCTCAACTGGACAAGCCATTGGTTGTACTTGACAGAATTGGTGTATTTCTACCCATGGAAGCAGGCAAACAGACACCATGTTGATCTGAACAGTATGACTCCCTTGAATTTATAGATACCACTAGATTTACTTAAACATCTCTTATTTTCATAGTTTGATCAATATATTAGGGAATTAGCTCTATCACCTAAAGTAACCCAGTCATAAGTGCAGTCAGTTTCATTTTGTAAAAGGAAGCCTTGTTGAATCCACACAAGTTTAATGCAATTTTATTTCTATCAGTGAGGTAGCACATCAAACTGGAATATTTTTCTCCTCCTACTCCTTATTAGTTTGGTGAAAGGACATACTTACAACACACTGAAGGGCAGAATCCTTGTATACACCTTTTTGCTCTATAGTGATTGAAGTAATCATGAGTAAAGACAATCTCAAACATTGGACTGAGTGTCAAGAAATATAACTTCTCTCTGAAAGCACAAGACAAATTTTTCATTTGGGATTTTGGATAAATAGCTAGGGTCAATATTTTCATGCTCTTGTACCTACCTGGCTAGTCTGAGTCCATGTTTGGGTGTGTAAATCAGTGTACTGATTGTTGCAAGATAGATGGTGGAAGAAGGTCCATGACACTGCCCAGCATGCCAAATCTGGGATTTGATTGCAGACACAAAATGTACAGTTCCTAACATCAAGTCAGTGTGCAAGCATCACACCTTAAAAGTAAAACAAACAAACAAACAAAACAAAAAAAACCCACAAACTTTTAATTTTACATCTTTCATGGTTTTGGAGGAAAACGTTGCCAAGGAGAGCTGACCGCATTCCAATACACGCTCAGGTTTGGTTTGCAAGTTGGACACATCTGTTGCATGATTGGCAGTGGGGTCACAAGTATCACTGGATAATCCAAATCAGCACTTGTGGGAAGATGGGAATAGGGAGGAACTGCTGAGGCTGGTGGATCTTGTACCCAGCTGGTACCTAGGCACCCTCCACCTGCAGAGGTGGAGGTCCAGAAGCAAGTTCATGAGAGAGACATCCACCACTACCACTCCCTTCAGCTTGCCTGAGAACATAGTATATGTCTTGAGATCCACGCTTAAGTGTAGGGTTCGTTACACATGTCCCAGAGTAAGAAAGCTGATTTAATAGTTGAGAGACAAAGACAGAAAACATAAAAAGTACATTTCCTTTTATCTGTACCAGTCTCAGCTCTGTGTGACCTGACTCATACATCTGTGTTCTTTGAGGTAGGAACATGGGAATTTATTTATTTGTTTGTTTGTTTTATTTGAGCTGTTCTGGCAGGTCAAATCCATACTGCTGGTGTTAATTTCATCCTCACTAACTGTAATGTAATCAGATGGGAGGAAGTCATTATTATAAGAAAAGACTATTTAGTAATTCATCTTAAAAGACAGAAATACACATTATGAAGCTGAGATATATATTCTCATGCTTTCTATGGAACTTCCAGAGCATTTTGTAATACCTTGCTATACAAACAGAGGAAGATATTCATGACTCATTATAAACTGTTACCATGTTTAGAAGTTAGCCTGGTTTGAAATTCAATGCCAAAATGCTTGTGTGATTTTATTTTATTTTTTCTGGTAATATTTCATAACAACTGGGGTTTGGTTGACCAAATGAGATATATGACAAAATATATACCTATGTGTAATGCCCATTCTTGTTTATAGATCTAAAAGACTTGGCTGAAAACAGAAGATAAAACACTTAAGAGTATTTGAAAAATTAATATCTAATAAATTGTTTGCATGAATTCTTCTTCATTTGTGTAAATGATTAAAAAATACACAAATGGAACTGCAAGGATAATTCATAGAGCAAGAACTGATATCCTTAAAAAAGTTAAATATCAATAAATAATTTCACCAGTTATACTCATCCTAATAGAAATTTCTTTGATAGGGAAGATCCTTCATAAACTGGATTTTAAAAAGGAATATTCAGAGGAAGTAATGACCCCATAATGCATTCTGCCAAAATACTGATATATTCATAGAACATGTGTTTGACCTAACTAGGAGCGGTGTTTACTGGTTGTCTAAGGTGGCAGCATAATCTGGAGCATAATTTACATAAGAACTCATGGATTCAGGCATAACATTTAAGTGTTAGAATAATTTGTATGGGTAGGATTCTTTCCAGTTTTTTCCCTTTTGCTTAAATTTTCATGTTTAAGGGAGTAATGAACTGAGAAGTCTAGGCTTATTTGAATTAAATGAATTAAAATTCTTGTGAATTAAGGTCCTTCTTCCATTCCTCTGAGGTATTATCTACATGTTAGAATAGATGCCAGTTCACATCCATTCAAAAACAGAAAAAGAAGGAAGACAAAAGTTGCAGGAAGGTGATGACAGTGTCACATGCACAAGAGACTTGACAAGAGTGGAGGGAAGCAGAACATGCATCACTTCACCTTTCACACTGATGATGACCAGGATCCCACCGTTCACTGCAGTGAATCTGTGTAGATTTACACTGGTGAACAACGTGGCCAAAAACTAAGGCACAAAACATCACCTGTGTCTCTCTAATCCCACCTTCCATCAGTTAGCCAAAACAAAAGCCTCTAGATGGTGTATATGTCTCTTCCCATCCAGTCACAGCCTCACTCAGCCACTTGACAAGCTGCTCTGGCACTGGAAAGGGATGCGTCTTTATTTTTTCTTCTGTTCTTTATTACAGAAAGTAAAATCAGTCCATAACCTCTGGCACCTCTTTCCCACACAATTCTGCAAGCTGTTGAGTAAGGCAGTATGAGAAAAGGGATAAGGCCAGAAGTCCCATTTCCTTTTAAAAAAGTGGTGGGTTTTAATTACTGTGTCCACATATCTTGTGCAACAACATAGGTCTGGGTTCTACTAATAGGAAACACCCTAAGGAATAGCTGGCTTGGGTGCACCGCCAAACAGCACTTGTCCTTAGGAGTGCCAGTTCTCTTCAGAAAGGATGAATAAAGCACACAAGCCCTGGCTCATACCATTTTAGATGTTAATAAAACAATAATAATTGTCTCCTTTTTAGATGTACCTGGATAATACCTTCACAGTTACAGTTAAATGTCAGCATTTTTTAGGAGCTGCTGCTATTAACTGAATATTTCTTATTCAAAGACTACATAAAAATTTTGGTGTTTTGGAAACTCTTACTCAAGTTTGATGACAATAACTATATAGCAAGTATGTAATCTCTTCCAGCAAAAATACTTGCAACATTTTCTGATTTTACTTTAAAAGGCTGGGCTTTGAGATGTTGGTAATGACTATGTTATAATACTAAATTTTGGAAATAAATGCATGATAAATATTACATATGAGCTTTAAATCTTTAGGAAATCAGTTAGTTTTTGTGATACTGAACTTGCTATATTTTTATATTAATATATATATTCCTATAAGAGACAGAGACACACAAAGTAAGAGAAGGATACATATGTAATACATATGTAATTGTGATGCACTTTTCAGTGTATATTAGTAGTATCAAGTTATTGTCATTTGCCTCTCCTTTGTTTTATAAAGTATATAAAGTTCATGGAAACTAAAATAGACTAAAAATTACTTTTCTTTTTCTGAAGGCCTTTCTAAACTAATTCATAAACCTCCTCAATTAATGAAAATAACACACTAGAGCATATCTTTCATCACTGAAATACTGATACTTAGATGTTTATACCCATTAAAAATTTGTGGGTTTGTTTCCACTTTGCAAAACAAACTTAAGTTTCTAAGTTCTATTGATCTGACTTTCACTTTCTGTTCCACCCATTTTCCTCCCCCATCCTGCCTTTCATTTGCCAGAAAGCCCTGTCTCGCTTATTTACATGTGAAAAAAACTTGGAGCATCATGTGGTGAGGTTCCAGGGCAACACTGAATCCCATTCAATTCTCATTTCCTCCCTGACAGCCACCATTGAATCAATCATGTTTTCCATGCCCTCTTCATGACCACCTAGGAGATCCCAAATCACTTTTCATCTGCTGTGTCAATCACACTCAGACCATGTCCACTTTTCATTACTAACACACTGTCATGTGACCAGCTAATCTGTCACTTTCTGACAGCGGTTAGTGTGCCAATTGATTTAATTAGCAATCAATTAGCTTGTTACTATTGGAAGTAATTACCTTTTATAGAGAAAAGAGTGCAGCTGGCCATAGCAATAAAACTGCACTAATAAAACTGCATTTACCTCCTCTTCTCCACATTCAAAGTCACTAGCACTCAATGGTTAGCAGAATTATTGGTGACATACACACGCTTGAAGCGTCCTAGGGGATTTCTTTGCTCTCCTGATTATGCTGGCAGACTCTTTCATTAGTATAGTATTTATATCTTAGGAAATAGGTCTGATTAAGGTTAATGTTAACATTTACATTGTTTACTTCGGCAAAGGTTTCAGTATCAGATGGCTGCTAATGAAAGCATTCTTTAAGATGGCTATATATTAATGCTTCCGCATTTGTAGCAGAAAACTTTCAAAAAACCCCAACACTGTAGACCTTTAATAAGCATGTGTGTCAAACTTAACTGTGCTGATAATGTTACTTGCTATTTTTGTCCATTTTGCTATTTTGAGAAGTACTTTTCAACCGTCTTCTGTTTACAGATTTAATGTACAGTTATTTTCTGTTCGATATGTAAACTATCCAAGATACATAGATTTCTAACCTATAATTGTGCCATTTCAAACACTAGGACCGAAGTACATAGCACATACTTGTGCCATTAAATTCAACCTGCACAATACTCCCAAGGCAGACAATGACTCGCTACATTAGCTCTGTGGTGAACAGAAGAATCAGTAATGAAATGAGTAAGTAGACTTGTACTCCATTCATCATCCTGTTTGCTTCAATATAAGTGTTCTTTTATCAGCAGTATTGGTACTGATGTCATCACACTAGGCATAAATCACAGCACAAGTGACAGTGTCCTATTAAGGGTCATGGTCTAAAATCATTATTGACAAATTAAAGACCACAGTTAGCCATTTTCCTGGTATACCCTTATTTGTGATATAGTTGGAGTCTTTTTAGCCGGCTGCAGAATAAATAGTCATTTATAGTTCTGAATAGCTGTGTATATTAACTCACCAATCACACTACATTCAAAAACATGTGGCAAGAAGCCCAGCAAAGACAAGGATGTTAAATCTTAGGCTGATCCTTGTCATCAACTCACATTTTATGGAACTTTGTTGTGACGATTAGAGAGAAGATCACACACCAGCCTGTAATAAACACTCCTTAGTAATATCTACAGTGGGTAGGACAAATTTATCATGGGTGTAATTAGGTAGAGCTTCTGCTACAGTTGATGAAAAGCATTACCAGGCAACACCAAGCGCAACCCTGGGCTGAGCCTTCCAGTGACTTTATACCTCAAATAGGTCAGTGTGGGGGAAACTCAACCCCACTGTGCTCAACTCATTTAAAAGCATCAATCTTATCATGTGTTGCTGCTCTCCAGAAAAAGCAACACTTCTTTCATATACTGTCCAATGTGGCCCCTTACAGAAATGCTGAACAGAAGGGCACTGAACCAGAAGAGGTGTTTTACTGACATTTTCCAGGAAAAGGTAGTGGGAACTCCAGATTCCCAAGAGACCTCTTGCTTCACCCTTTAGGTAAGATGATGGCGGTGGCTCATTCTGTCTGAGAACACTATGATCCCTGCTACGGTCAATAGTTACATTGGTGTTTAAGGCTTGTTGGTTTCTTGCACTGGTCTTGTGCTGTTGTTTTGCAGTACAGACGTCTCTTCAAGACATCATTTTATGGAGGCCAGTGGAACTGTCAATGGATGAATCAAATAAATTCACCAAATATTTGACTGTGTCTACACTGGTGACAAGATGGCATTAAATTTGACATTCACTTCAACTGCTTTTGTCACAGTTACAGAGGAATTGTTTCCATGTCTTCTTACTGCAACACCTACCTGAAGCACTGTTTTTCATATTGCAAAGCCATAACTTCTCTTCTTGCAGCTGTGAGGATGGAGGCTTGTGAAGAGGGAGCAGGCACTGCCCGGGTGCAGGCTGTCCGGCCACGACTCAGCGCCTGCCCTGTTGGGGTGCGGCAGGAAAGGGAGGCGAGGGTTAATGACAGGGTCTGTGTTATTTGCACTATTAGGCCAGTCTTGGCTTCCAAATCCATTCAGCTATATAATCTCACTCATTATACAGTATGACTCTTTATAATGCTTCGAATGTTGCCAAATACAGTGTTATAGCAGAGACAGAATGAACACTGTTATTAGCAAACACAAATTTAAACAAAGCTTACTCATATGGCTCCTATTACCGTAGTATCTGAGCACCTCATTATCTTTAATGTATTTGTCCTCACGACATCCCTCTGAGCTAGTGTAGTGCTATTATCTCCATTTTACAGATGGGCAGAGCAATAATAAGGATATGTCTGGGAGCACAGTCAGAGATTTCAGCAGGGCAGGCTCCTGTAAAAAAGAACCCGCCTTCGATGCAACTTCGTGGCCAGAGCAGGTGGGTGATCGGTCCTGCAGCAGCACACTGACCTGCCCAAAATTATTTGGAACTACAAAGTAAGACTGCAGCAGAAGAGCAGGCTTCAGCTCCCCATCTGAGGGTGGGTCTACATAACTCTGAACTGTCTCTATCCAGTGTTTCTTGTCTGGTTTGTTTTTCTCCTTTAGAAGTTCCTATTCTACTTATGTAGTCTCTAAGCCTATATCATGAGCAGCTGCTTTTTTTCAAGTGATAACACAGCAGTTAAACAAAAAAGATTGTTTTTTCAGAACAGCTGATGCATCCTTTTGACAGATGTTTATCGCTGTGAAATGTCTACGAAGTTTGTTAGGGATATTTATCCATCATTGGAGAACGTGTACAGGTTATATCTTACACATAAAGGGACTAAAACCATCCCAAGTATATAAAAAAACCCGTCTTCTGTCATTTGGTGCTAGAGGAGCACTAGCATAAGTTGTAAATGCTTTTTCAAACCCAGCATCCACACAGTCTTGTTCTTATATCTTGTCCTCAAATATTACAATACACTTGGAAGACCAGCAAATTTCAGGAGACTTCCATCAGTCTCGGACAGATGGATGGATTTTCCTCATGGGACACCTCAGTGCATGAGCAAAGCAATCATGGACTTCTGCTCCACAGTTCATCCCTGAATGATAGCAACATTGAGACCTGTGAACCTTGGCTCTAGATCCCCACAAAAATAAAACTGAAATATTTCAGAGCAAAGTTCCAATTTTATATCATTTCCAAAATGTGTATGATGCTTTTGGCATTTTGAATTTGAATTCTTTACCTTAGAGATCACTGTGGATGTCAACCACAAATTCCCTTCTACAATGCAATGATTAGCCTTAAATGAACCCTGGCACTGATTTTCTTTAAGGATGTGATATTTCTAATACAGAAATATTTAGATAAGAAACTTGTGATTTAAAGTGAATTAAAAAAAAAAAAAGTACATTTGTATTGCAGGAAATTTTAGTACTTCCATTTATACCAAGAACTTATAGGGATTTTTTTTTTTAACTACAGATTTTATGGGATTTGGCTGAAAAACAACATTTTATTGTAATTACAACTTATGTGGGGTTGTAGCAGTTTAAATAACATTTTTTATAAGGTGCATCACATCCAAGAAAGCATCTCAGGTCAAAAATAATAGCACATAAGATATTATCCAAGGGCAACTCATGACTTAAGACATTTACAAGAAGTGTTTAAACCCAGGTTCAAGCACCTGAGCTGTCTGTTTCATGTCCTAAGTGACTTTCTTAACTATAAAAATGTTGAATTTCCAGTTCCAAGCATATCTTCAAAGACAAACTAACAAGAAAGTCCAATAGCTAAATTTCATAACTGGCTTGTGGAAAACTTGGGCTGATGGTAGAATTTTGCCCTGACATGAAACAGAAACCTTTTCTAAAATAGTGATCATTTTCACAGGTTGGAGAAATTGCTGTTTGCCCTACTTATTATTGTACATCTATACTTATTATTTCACATTTCTATTACACTGTTAGAATTTATTTACATGTAGGGTGTTTTGAACTTTGCATCGTATGTAAGGCTCTTTGATTTTGCAGTTATGGATACAACATTTTGTATTGAAGGTGCTTTAAAAAGAAGTCTTTTGTTTGTTTAATACTTTCTACAGGTCATTTTAAAATTTTTTAAAGGACTACATATTACAGTAATCAAGAGTTTGACACTAAAAGTAATTGGTAGAGAACGCAGAAAAAGAAGTATACAGGGTTACTGATATACACCAGGGCTTAGGCTGACATGAATTTTTATCTTAATTATCGGACAAATTTGTACTCCCACTATTTAATTCAATTTGCATGCATCGGTAGACACTTATTAAAGGTAATATTACATCTGTCATTTTAAGACTGGTGAGAATTTTATCATAGGAGCTGCACGAAACAGCCACTCTATTATGTAAGGAACTCTTTTGTAAAGCTTAAAATAACCAGTATTGCATCCCAATTAACTATTTGGAGGAAAAAGTCTTCTTTGTGGTACAATTATACGTAACATGTAATGATATGTGGGTCTTGTACTATACTAGGCTGTATACAGACATAATAAGTTCTTTCAAACACCTCTTGTCCTTAATATCAGGCCAAGAAAAAAAAAAAAAGGCAATTGTAAGTGGATCTCAAGCTATTGAAGAAGTATGTGTGTGCACTGTCAGGTTTTGCAGATCTTTTCTATATGACCTGCACTTACTGTATTGACAAAACATATCTGTCAAATCAGCACACACTAACAGCTCCTAATTCATTGTTTTTCCACAGGACGGAGCCTTGGTATATTGTAGAAAACAGGGAAGTAGGTAGCTATTCTCACTACTGAAAGTCAACTGTTCAATTAAAAGCCCAACACGGTAGTCACCATGGCATCAGTCCTATTATGCTGTGTATCAGTACAGAGGCTTAAATACTTAATACAAACAAACACATGTTTTTAAATATAAAAGCCTTTTAAGGAACTCTTTTCATAGGTCTAATAAACACATTGTCAGGCAATTTTATTCAATAGGCAGATTTTTTAGGAATGTGATGTGTGGAATTTCCCTGGGAGAAATTTCACTTAAAAAGGAGCTGTGGAAAAAGAATTTCAGAATTATGCTGGTAGGAAAAGAAATATTAAGAACATGAACAGCTGAACTGTGCACTACTTCCTTCCGGCACCTCTGCTTTTCAGCTGGTTTTAGACTAAAATAATGTTGTCTTACTAACTCGATTACTTTAGTTGCGACTTGCAGCCATTGACCTTCTGATCAGTTGTCATTAAAAAGTCTGCTTTCCTGTCCAATGTTTACTGTGGGATGCCCTAACAAGATAATATAAGCAATGGCTTTTAACGGAAAGTAATTTCTCGGCTGTGAAGAACGAGAGTTTCCCAAAGTATTCACAAATCAAGACATAGTGTCAGATATAAACTAGCATAATTGCCTTGGATTTGTAAAGACTGCAGAACTGCAAGTTGAGATATTTTTAGTATTAGATTATTTTCTATTGCAGAATTAATCAGAGCATTACTTATTACTCTGGGAACAGAATAAAAAGATGATCTCAGCCTGAAAAGTGTACTTTAGCACAGAGTTGAGCCCTGTACTTTCAGAAGTGCACCACCAGCGTGGGTGACACTGGGAAGATGGTCATCAGCTGGTACATTTTGTCTCTGCCTCGTATCCTCATCTTTGCTATGTTTTCACTAACGGGTCTTGCAGGACGCAGCCGTGACCACATCCATCTATCGCTGCATATCCTAGCGCTGATTTTTTTCAATCGGATTAAGCAGTTGGATATTAAGTGACATTGTTACCTTCTTTGTCTTTCGGATGGGAATTTTACAAAATGTTACTTCACATTTTGCAAGAATTATTTTCACAAGGCAGGTATTTGGTGTCAGGTGTTGTCTTGCAAGCAGTTGGGTACTCACTCTGCTCCAGCTGAAGTTATATGTTTTTTTGCTGAAGAAAGAGAGGAAAAGGCCGAGTAATTTGTCTCCACTAGCACAAAGTTCTCCATGACTTTCTATTGTTGCTACTGTCGAACGAGCCCAAATGGTGAGAAATAATCTGGGAACTGAAATTGTTGCCGGACGCTGTGTCAAAAGAACAGCCCATCAATCTCCGAAGAAATTTTAAGGGAACAGGTTTTTCATGCCTGTGCGCTGGTAGGAAGCCAAGTGCGTGTTGCCATTTGATGGTAAAATCAGCGTACACCTGTTCCAACCAGCTGGCGACATAACCTATGTCAGGGGGATGTGTCACTGCCGCACCAGCCCAAACTGCTGGCAGTGGCTGTGTGACAGTCAGGGAAGACAGAAAAAGGAACTTGGGGACTAAAAGAGGAGGAGTTTACAGTGCCGTTGCAGGGACACAGATGTGCGAAGAGTGTGATAAAAGAAGGAAACATCGGAGGGAATAAGCTCAAACAAAAAAGCAAATGTCATTTGCATGATGTAATTATGGACAGCCATTGACTGCTTCGTAATAACACTCAGTAGGGCAATGTTAAACCTACTGTGAGTGCTAAAAAGGCCTCAGCTTGAAAAAAGGTCAGTGTGAATTAGTATATATTTGCAGATTAATTCTGAATGTTATATCATAAATTTTATAGCCTAGCAATCAGTGGTGTATAGTGAAGATGACACTAATGTGATTCAGACAGGATTAATTCACAAAGGACTAACATCTAGCTTGTCACTTTAATTTGTAGGGAATGAAGAAAATGGAGATATGTTAATATATGTGTATATTGTGTGTACGTAACATGTGCATGTGTGTGATAGACATAATTGTTATATCTCCTGCTGTGTTGCATCAAATTCACAACCAAAATCACAAGTTGCTTTAAAAGCAGAAACACTATCAAGCCTGATATTTTTAAGATAACTGAATTACGAGTTCAAGTTCAGCTGAAGTTTGTTTCTTAGAAAAAAACCCAAATCCTGCTTATGCTTTACTGGTGTAAATGGTTATGCCAATGTACACCAGCTGAGGATGGTGTTGCTTAATCTATTGAGTAGATGCGTTACAGTCTTTCTGCTCTCCTTGTACCCTTATATATGCTTTTAAGTTACTAGGTTCTGGACATCCTGTCTTAAATTTTGAGTCCCAAAGCTAAATTTTAATGTTGCATCTGCAGCGTGTCCCCAGTAAGAGAAGAAGGAAGCAGTATGGGATTGTAATGCAGAGCTGAGGTGCTTACATTTAGTTGCAAACTATGCTATGAAATCTCTGAATGCCTGTGAGATTATCACCAAGGATTGCTTTGTTTTTCTTCGCAGGGGTTGACAGCGAAACTAGCCTAGATCCTTAATGTGACATTTAGGTGTAATCTGGAGGATACATATAGTTGTAAACCTGAAAACCCTTTCCTGGCTGCTGCCTAGCTCTGTAGGCACCCAGTTGCCACCAGTACTTTATTCTGAGCCAGGTGCCTGCAGCCACAGATGTGCTGTAGAGTCAGGTTCATGACAGCAGTCCTTTTCAATGCAATGTTATTTGACAGTGGACAAAATGAAGCCCAAGCCTCTCTTTTCTTGAGGAAGAAGTCCAGCCAGCACCCTAAGGGGTAGAGAGGTGAGGGACTTCAGCCTTCTGGGGATTTTAATCCCCTCTAAAATTCTGGCACAATGGGCACACGTGTCCATGTTCAGAAGAAATCCCAGCCTGCGGCCAAGGGGGCAAAGCCCCTTCCAGGGAGTTGGAGTGAGTTTCTACATTAAAGGCAGCATGTTCGGTGTGATGCATGTCCCTTGGCTTGCCAAAAGGCCAACTGCTCAACACACAGGGTTGTTTTCCTCTGCTGTAAAGAGCCACATTTTTCTCCAGATATTTCACCAGGAGTCAAGTTGTTTTTTCCTGCATCTGAAATTTTAACACCTAGCTTCATCCTTTATTAAACAGAGCCTTAGACTAATCCCCAATTCCCATCTGGTAAAATGGACAAATTATATAAAA
>WUAM01000071.1:23003188-23020820 GCA_024336885.1 Actenoides hombroni
TACATATTATATATTTTATAAATATGTAGACATAAAATATAATTATATAAAAATGTAATTCCTTCTTTCTTACTCACTGGGTCCAGGAATCTCTTACTATAAAAATTTATAGTATGTAACCCAATGTAGTTTTAATGACAGGAGCAAGTTATTCTTAATTTCCTGTGTATCTTTTCCCTTTATAATTTTGTTAGAGAGATACAAGTTCTGAACTACAGATTCCTAAAGTAATTACAGAGATTCCTTTAAGGATTTTTCTAGCAATTGATATATGCTGCCTTCTGTCTTTAACAGGCTGAAGAAGGTCTGAAATATAGACTACATAGAAAAGACGCCTCATCCAGATTGTTATAGGGGCAAATAAAAAATTTCAATATGCCTGGGACTAGAGATAGAGTTATATTCTTGATTCAAATAGATTTTCCCATAATTGTGTTTATTATTATTATTATTTTCCTGATATTGAATGAGAAATTATGTTTTCATGAAAACAGGAATTTATATTCATCCACATTTCTTTGGTTTTCACCCCGAAAGAAAAAAAAAAAGGTGAAATTAAAATTCAATCTCTTACAACTAAAACTTACTACAATTTGGACTGAAAATAAAGCAGCAAACCTAAACAAGGCGAAGAGTTCTTTTCTGATCTCTTCTCAAGATCCCGTATTTCCAAGTCAATGGTCCCGGGATAAAGATGGCATACCTTCATCACAAGGTTGTCATAAAAGGAAAGACCAGCAAATCAGGGTGTTGGGCTGTGAGAAATGAGAGATCCAGTCCATGTGCCATTTTCTGCCAAACCATGGATTCCTACTCAAGTTATAAGATAACTTTAAAAGTCATCCTTGGTCAACAAGATCCTTCCAATGTTAGGGATCTTCTGATGTAATTTTTGATTGTTCAGTAGTTATCCTGGGAAGAGCACCACATAATGACCTGATATGTTTATCTATATAATGACCTCTAAGTCTATCAGCTGACAGACTGAAAAGTGGCCTTAGTGTTAGACTATAGTCTGAACTGGGTTGGGAGACCCTGTTGCCAATACTCTATAGTTTAGTCTTTAAGAGGAAAACATAACGTGAAGTATCTTGGTCACTTGGTGCACCAATAGCAATAGAAGAAACCCCAAGTACTGTCGATGTGAGCTGCATCTCTTCCTTGCAGTGAATTTTGGGTAGTTAGTGGTAACAGACATTCATATCTCGAGCTGGGAGGGAAGAGAGGAAATTCATTCCTGGCATCTCTAAACTGCGGTCTCAGGCCTATGGGAAAGTAGAGATGTCTTTTTCATGCGGTGGAAACCTGTTTGAAGTTGTAGACTCTGGAGACACAATAATGCATCTCAAAACAAACATTTATAAAGGACTAGTAGTGTTCTCTGAGAAGACAGACTGGTGAGAGGAGACCTCTGCTTGTACAGAGGACCTTAGTGCTCTAGACACAAGCAGGATGAGCCATGTCTCTTACTTCCAACATTAGCTGGATTCTAACAGAAGGTGTTTGGATTTTTGTGTTTTGTTTGTTCTGTTTTTTTCTAGAAAACCACAGTGCTTTGTAACCTGGGAATCCCTAAGCTGCTTATGTAAATTAATGCAAGATATTAGCTGATACAGCTCTGCGCTTCATGTGTATGAAAGAGTTTGGGTTTAACATCTGAGAGTCATGTGTCTGCATGTTGCCAAATGAGAACATCTACATTTTCTTAGACTTGTAATAATATTTATGTATTCCTAGACCTATATCATCAGCTACCTTGTGCTGTTCTGTATGTCCTATTATGAAAAGGGGTGCTTTTAATATTTCCTTTTTCTGCAGTCATATGAAATGAATGTTTTTGACATGTAAGGGTAAAGACTCCCTTTTTTCCCTTGTTCCAGGACAGACGATAATTCCCTGATGCCCAGTTAGCTGCCTGTCTTATGCTATTTTCTGACCAAACTAACTTCCTCTTTTCATTCAGTATTTCAAGGTGTAAGTAACCTGTTTTGGCCTAAGTTTGCACTATTTATCTTACAGGCACCAAAATTTTCTAATAAATTATTAAAAACTCCAAAGACATGAATAAGTATACTTTGAATGAAAGGTTGAAAGCAAAGAACAGAGCTTCTGCAAAGTTACTCAGCTATCATAATGGTGTCTGATATTAGCCAGAACCAGTGAAGAAACTGGAGCACTCTGAATATGAAATATTTAAAAATAGTTTCATGCCTACATAAATACCTTTGGAGTCAGAACTTAATTGAAACTTAAATTCTTTGAGAGTTATTAGTCATTGAAAAGAATGACCCTCTATTTAATTTTTAGATTTTAATCTCATATTCTTTTCCCTCCCATTAGCTCAGAAACCAGCTTGTTATTGCCCCTTAAGGCTTTCTATATAATTAAATATTCCTGAAACTCCAAATGCCAGCTATACCGGATGAACCTGAATCAGAATAAAGCAAAGTTATTTACAAATTTTTTCAGAGTTTAGCACTTGAGTCTGGTTTTACTCATGTCAGGTATGGAACTTACTTTCCTTGCACAGAAATGGGAATTTTTTTCACCAGCCTTAGTGTAATCACAAGTAGATACTATGTGTTCATGAAGATACACAACTCTTTTTGCTTAGGAAGACGATGAATACATTTTTGGAGGGGTCTGTTAACAACAGCCAAGAGGTAAAACCCTTCAGGTCTGGCAACAAGGGACCAGAGCTCACTCTTGGTAAAATGTGTGGCCGTGTGCATGTGTATCACTTTATGGGCAATGTAAGATTTATTAAGTCCTTAAATATAAAAGTCCTTACTTTTAAGCTCTGGATATTTTTTTTTGTAAATGGGGTGTTAGGTAAGTAGACCATGTGGTGAATATGGAGTAAGCATTTAATAATCTAGGAATATGGTGTATAATTTAGCCAACAGTGTATGCGATTGACAGTGAAGCATTGTTCCAGCATATTGATATCTATTTTACATTTTTATATGTCTGGTTATTGGAAAAAACAGCAGGAGAGCAACACAATGACTATATAAATAAATGCAAGACCAAGGTCCACTTTCAGGGCCCAGGGCAAGACTACACAGATTTTTTTTGCAGAACTGAGCGCTTAAAAGATCTGTGAGAAATTAGACATTGAAAAAGGGACCCTGGAGAGAAAAGAAAGCTGTGAGAAAGTAGTTTATAGTCAGACCAGGTGGAAGAAACTCAAGTCCTCCAGGCTGTGTGCAGCAACCTTCCTGGCTTCTGGGGAAAGGTGAACCCAAGGAGTGGCCAGCCAAACATGACCATGTGATTGCTTCAGGACATGATTTTCTCTGGAAAGCTAGGGTTGTTTCAGTCAGCAGTCCCAGCCTGGACATCATACACTACTCCAAATGAAGAGGAACAGGAGCTGATTGCACTGCTGTATGCGCAGCATAAGATGGCCTTTGGGAGCAATCAGTCTGCACTATGTTCTGCTGCAGCATGAGGTCCCCATGCACATGTGTCCCTTCCCTCCTGTGACATCATGTGGATGACCTCAGCAGGACTGCAAGGTTTGGATGATCCTCCTTGTATGCAAACCCTGCAAAAGAGTATTTCTGGCTAGCTTCAATTCTCAGGGAAATTGCCTTCAAGGACAAGCAGGCTTGAATTTGTCCTTAGCACTGATTAGGTCCTAGGTTTAGGTACAGAAATAAGCAAACAAATAAGGAAACAAAACTCAGAGAATGACAGATTCTAGATGAAAGATGAGAATGAATGAGAAACTACTGTCAGCAAATATAACCCTCCTCTTAAACGGAGCCTGAGGTCTGTTCTGAGTGACTCCTGTGTAAAGTGTAAACAATGAAGGAAAAAGATTGTTACTGGGGAGGGTGGTAGAAATAGAGGTCAGTTCCTAGTGCTGACAGAAGCTTCCTTGGCTAGCATCTTATTCTGTCCAGTATTTAATTCAACAGGGTCCTGGTCTTTTTTTGAAACCACCGCATACTATGATGAAGCAAGAAATCAAAGTAATGATAATATACCTGGGTTTTGTGTTGATATAGATGGTTGGGGTTTTTTAACTTTCATCATTTACCAATTTCCATAACTGTCAGTTTTACTGTGTCACAAAATACAAGAAAGATGATTATATAGCAAAACACATGTGGCAATAATTGCCAGCCTTATCTCAGGTAGTTTGAGTTTTACTGTTTGCATTTTCCAGAAAATCTAGAGATTTTGGGGTTTTTTTTTGTTTTGGGGTTGGATTTACTGACTGGAAAAATAGTTGAACAAGAAAAATACGAAAATATTTGATTGCTCAATATGAAACCTGTGATTTGCCTTGTAGCACTAAATTAAAAATAATATATCTTCAGAGGTACATTCACTAGCTGCTACACAAGTTTAATAAAGCACTTTGCTACCTGCCAATATCCAGAGGAAAAAAAAAACAAAACCCAAACCCAAAACCAAACAAAAAAAAAAGCCCAAACAAACAAACCAACCCAAACAAACAAAATAGAAAACAACAACAACAACAAAATGACTAATGAGTCTGTACTGTTCATTTGAGTGATGATAGTATCTAGAAAAGGAGAACATTAAGACAAAAAGATCACTTTTTCATGACTGTTCCTTGATAGTCAAGCTAGTGTTCAATATTTCTGGTTTTCCAAAAGCTGTGGCCAAAATTGTTTCTCCATTTAAAATTGACTGGCATACTTCATCAATTTCTGTCAAATGAGTTCAGCTATATGCGTTTTGTCACATCTGCCTAAAGGAAAATAAGTCCCTGTTTTGTCACTATATGTCTAAGCTCTTTTATTAATCACATCTTGTTTCTTTTTTATCATGAAATCTTGAGTTTTATTTAATTCAGTATTACAGAAAACTTCTGAGCCATGAGGAAAACAAAGTAATACTCTTTCTCAATTTATGAAAGAATATATTATGATGGTAATACACTTGAATATTTTTATAAGGAAAAATGTTTACTGTGCAGAATGTTATACTCAATGACCCAAAAGATTTCCTTTGAAACTTAAAATGTCCATATGCTGATTTCAGATGTGACTGCATATTTCTGCTGTTCTTTCTTTGATCCTCTCTTTCCCACATCAGTGACATTTATCTGATTCTCATTATTGCATCATCAGGGCTCTTCAAATTGCTTTATAGTTGTTCTGGCAGCATCCATGTAAAGTAATTAAGTGCTGGTGCTTTTGTTTTACAGACTAGGTATTGAGGAGAAAGAAATAAGTGACACTTGCAGAACCAAGGACACTTGCAGAAAGACTGTGGCCAGGCAGGCACTTGGAAATAAGCCTTCCAGATCCTAGACAAGCATCAACATCAGGTAGGTGTGTTCAAGGGTCATCAAGACTCCCTTGCCTCTTCTTGTAGTACTACATCACCTGATTGCCATTAGCTCTTTTTTTACAAGCCTAAAGGCAGGATATCAATATAGGAGCTCTTCTATCTCAGTACCAAGGACATCTAAGAATATATCTAAATGTTAAGTTGTAACAAGTAGGTTCTAGTTGTAGGTTTTCCTCATCTAACTCAAGCAGTGTTTGCTGTAGGTGACTACATATGAGATAATTTTCTTGCTGCCTCTTCAGTCCAGAAAAACACGTTTCAAGGGTGTTTTTTGTCTAAGATGGGCAAGATAAATCATGCTTCTCAAACATGTCCTTCACCCCTTAGATGGTATCTACATGCCTAATTCTGTGCAGAAGTTAGGTAAGAGGAATCCCAAGTAACTTTGATTATTGTTTCCAAGTCAGCGCATTTGCTTGCTTTAACATATCGTACCCATCTCTATGCCCACTATCAGCACTCTCAGACTCTTTAAAAGGACAAAGATGCTGATGGAAGGATATGCAAGCCCTGACTCAGTGATCATGTAGCTTGGGTCAGACTGCTTATACTCTAAATCATTGCTCAATTTTCTAACCATTTACACAGCAAAGGTTTTACTACATGATAACTGGGTGTGAAAGAGCACTGAGTAGACACTGAGTGAGGTGGGCTAGACTTTAGCCAACAACACAGACTGATGTGCCTCTCTAGTGGACAGTGCTATGGTTTGTAGCAGATCAACAGAGTAAGAAACATCATAATCTAATTTTTATCCAACTTCTGTAGTTCATTTTGCCACATCTTACAGCTAAAAAAAAAAAGGTCCACATCCCAAATTGTGCTGCCACAGTGATTTTCATTAACAAGCAATAAAAGCTGAGGTAAACTTTGAATGTGTTACTTTAACTTCCCTCCATCTTGTTTTCTTATTTGTAACATGTGTGAATTAATACATTTTTTTGGGGGGAAGGAATGTCTTAGACCTTCTTCTAATGCATCATGAACTAAATAGTTCTACTAATAAGGAAGGCTAACCTAATGAATTAAACATTGGCTTGAGAGCATGGCTTTCAAAGAGGACTTCCTATGTAGGGTTGCCATGCTGCTGTCCATGATTTCCCAGGGAGAAATATGCATGCATGCATTGTGGAGATGGATTCCCAGTGTGCAGTAAGCCAGGCATATCCGGTTTATTGTGCATGTGTTGACATTTTTTGGCACATTCATGAAAGCATCCAACTCATTTTGCCTGCACCATGCAATTGATATGTAGAAGATGTTCCTCTGTCCAGCACTTGTCCCAAGACCAAAAAAAGGTCCTGTTACTATTGACAAACTGCCAGATATCCAGGAATGGTTGGAGTCTTCAAATCCCATAAAAATATTTCCAGGTGGAGAAAGAGGACATGTTTGAGTTTCCTGGACAAGTGGTTATCCTCATTTTGTGATCTTATATAAATCAATTCATCCAGTTGCTCACACATCCACATTTAATGTTAGGCAATTACAATGCTAAGTTACACTAAGTAATATTATGAGATGAAACAGAGCTGGTAAAGAGCTAAAATTTTTCTATATGTAATTTTTCAGGAGCTGTAATCCATGAAAATACATTTTAAATCTTTGCAGCCCTCTCTATATTTTAATAAAAGTTGATGGGCTCTGAGACATCCCCAAAGAAGATCCACAAAGCATACTTTTCACTCTTTGTAGATAACCAGTTGTTTCCATATTGTATTACACTAAGGACTAGTAGGGCTTTTGTTTCTTCCCTACAAAAATCTGAAGAGCATTCCTAATATAGTGACACAAACAGGAGTAAGTCTAATTGGTAGAAAAGGGATAGAGGCAGATGATTTAGAAGAATAAATGTTGACCACAGAGGCAGAAGCTGCTCTTCTCTTAGACAGTTCTTCAAAGCATGTGCAGTAGCTTGCTCTGATTTTCTGTCTGTTCTTATACCTCTTTGTTTAATGCCATCCTGGGGACATTGTTTTCTGTCTGGTAGAGGGCACCTCCTCACCTTCCCAACCTCCAGTTATTCTTGCCTGATAAAAACACTTGAGCATGAAGATAAAAAATCTTTGCCCTCAAGAATGTTTGCTGCTAGGCAACATTTGCCCCTCCACTGCATCATGAAATCCTGACTTCATTTGAAGCTCCAGTTATATTTCTAATTACATGAAGGGATGTGACACTAAAGGAAAATTGTGTGGGTTTTGTTTTATGTGATTTGTTTATAACTTAACACGACACTTAATAAAAAAACTGTATAAATCAACTGATACAAACAATCATTCCTTTATCAGGAAATTACATGTGCAAAGTATTGGTTAGTGAAATGAGTCTTAATGAAATTCAGTCAAAAGCTGCAGATCTAAGAATGAACGGGGGCCTCTTAATAGAAGAAGCTTCTATTTTTCCTGTAAGGTTCAGAGATTCAGACAATAAAATAGTGATTTAATAGACTTTAAGTCAATCAAGATGATACAATAGTGTTAATTAGCCTTTTGTGCCTAATTCACAACTGATTCTGTTGTCCACTTATTTATGTTCTAAAGTGGCCCTGATGAAATTTTTAATATTTCACCTAAACTGAAGGTTCATTTTTATGCTGGCTGGTAATTTCCTCATATATAGCTTGAAATTGTACTCTAGATAATTTTGCAGTGTAGTATATCTAAATGTCAGGACCATTGGCTGCTGTGTTGAATGGCTCTTCAGAGCTGACAACTGGATAATAGCTTTACTTTCAGCCAGCAGAGGAAGTCAAGAGCAAAAGTGTAGAGATAATGTGAATATAATTCATTATTCAAATATGCAAGTGATGAACTGAAAACAAAGACGGAAGAGTAATAATGGTGTCATTATTTTTATTACTCTTGTTTTGCAAACGTAGCGTGAAACATTAAAGTAGATCTTTGAGAGATTCTCAACTGTACAGTGACAAATTTACTTTCTTGGCAATATTGATAAAAGGAAAGTAAAGCAGACAGGTTTCTACAGAAGGTACGCTGCGCTGTTAGTTGTACTATTAAATATTTTCTTGTTGCCTTTTGCTCTTTAAGATTCACATTATTGGTTACTCTTTAGAAGCCTGAGCAGTGACTGGAAGAAAGTGCATTGTTGTTCTTGTGGCTTTTTTTAGTTAAGACAATCTTCAAAGTTTTTCAATCTTTGTAGCGTGACTAACAAAGGCCAAATAGGCAGGTTATGTAAAGCTTTCCTTGGAAAATGAGGAATTTGCATGTGATAGCAAAACATTCTCCATGAAAGCAGCACAGATACAGGTTTTAATGGAATAAGAACCTAAAGAGCATCCATTTGCTAACTGGAGGGTTTTCCCCTTACTATTCTGTTTAACATTCTGCTTTTCATATATATTGTCTGTTTTACTTCCCCTATGCTTAGGTGAAGGTTTATTAAAAAAAAAAATAGTGCTTTTAATTTTTAAGTGTGTGCAGTAATATACAGAGACTTTTGGAAAGAAAGATGAAAAATGTCTTCTGCTAAACTCAGAGCACGGGTAATGAAAGTCCACTGCAGAGATTACATCGATTTTGTGTGGGTCAGTGTGGCAAACATCCTTTCCTCCAGGCAGCTTATGTACCAGAGAAAGAGAAATAAAGCATGGAGGAGGCAAGGAGGTCCCACCTCTGCATGCATGAGTAACACAGAGCAAAGCAGCACATCTGGAAGGGCCCAGGTACAATCTATGGCATTCTCTATCTCAGTTTAAAATCTCTTTGTAGTTGCATATGAAGGCTTTGTGGATTATTTTTAAAGTACCTGCAATGTGTGCATTAGTTGTTTATCATGCTGCAGGAGCCTGTACAGCACGCTCTTATGAAACCTGTGCAGAACTTACTGGCAGATTTGACATGCAGCTGTTAGGAGGTTATAGCTCTGCATAATGCCTTCTGGGAGAGCTTGAGTAGGTGTTGTTCTGCAAGGAGTTAATTTGAGATAAGGAAGAAGGGACTTGATGTAGTTAAAAACAGCATTACCTTAGTGTTTCTAAATGGAAGTTGAAGTAGGTAAGGCAGGCAAAGCCTGGGAAAAAAAGGGGATGGTTTTCCTGAGTACACAAATGGGAGACTGAGGCCCAGGGAATTAAGTGTCTTGCCCCAGGTCAAAGAAGTAGCTTGTGGGAGACCTCTCTGTACTTTCAGTTCATTATCATTCCCACAAGACTGTGTTTCTCAGCCTTACAAGCAATATTTTGCCTCCTAAACCAATGATATATTGAGAACTGATAGAGATTTAGTATTCCACACTGAACATTTTATCATTTTCATGGTAAATTAATGAAAGTATGAAATGTTAAAATGAGTAGAAGTGCCACAAAGGTTTGCACAATATTGTAACTGGTGTCTGATTCTCTTATATTATAAACATTGGGGTTTTATGTACAGCAGTTTAAACTGAAGGAGACTTGAAATTTAATTCTGTTAATTGCTATTTCAGTTTTTCTCATGTTTACATGATTTCACATCTGCAACTTGTACCAAAACTTGAAGTAAATATCTAGTAAATATCTAAATAACTGACACAGAGATTTGGCTCCCAACCTCCAGCTGGAGAGCCTGATTGGTTATCAGAGTTCTCCCAAACTCTGTTTTGGAAACAGGCTGTGTGAAGAAAGGACTAAGGCTGCAAAGTGAACTGGAAGTTTCAGGGGCAGCTTATTGCACTGCTTTTATGATCCTTAAAGAGTCGCTTAGATCCTGAGTCAGAAAGATATTTAAGTGCTCGCTCAACTTCACTGGGACAGAAGCTTGTGCTTGCAGAAGCATGTGTTTAAGCACTGTCTTGAAAAAATATGGTTTCCTGTATCAGGGCTTTTAATCTCTCCATTCTCCAGTTCTCCATCTGTTAAAAAGAATTAACAGGTGGCAGAAAGGAAATGTTGTTATCTGTCTTCTGTTAGCTCTTTAAAGCCTCTGTCTCTGAGTGTGTGGAGCCACTATCTCAGTGAGACCTCAGCCTCTCTTGAAGCATCCCTGTCATACTTCAATGAAAAAGGATAATTTATGCAGTTACTTAACAAGTATATTATGCAACATGGAGCTGCCCAGAAGAAAGATTCTCAGGAATGGGGAGGGACTTCTGACATTCCTAAAAGAAGCTGTAACTGTGCTAAGGACCTCATGAATTGCACTTCAGCATCAGAAATGCAGTGGCTTCACTGTTCTCTTGGACACTGAACAGGTATTGGTGATGTCAAGATCAGACAGACAAACCTTTTCTTGGACAGCCTCAGAAAGGAGAGGAAAGGTCCTCCTAAAGACAGCAGCTAATGCTGCCTAATACAATGCATTCCTTTAGCAAATACCAAAAAGAATTAACTTATAGAAAATAATTGCTTTGAGGTGATCATCTTATGTCTAAGAACAGTGATGCAGAGCATGAGAAAGATGGCCAGACACATGAGGAGTAGAAATAAGCAGATCTTCAAAGTCTCGAGCTCTGTTCCACTATCATTGATAGATAAGGCAAGCCAAGAACCAGTTACACTTGAACGCTACACCCATGCTGGGCTCCCTGGCTAGGAAAGACTTCCAGTGCAAAAGAAAGTTCATAATTAATTATTATTAGTGGTATTTATTTGCATTGTATTATGAAAACCCCATATTCAATATAGAGTAAAATATAACTCCTGTTGTAAATAGTTATAATTAATTAGATGAGAAAATTAAGAATGGGGAAAAGATATAAAACAATGAACAGAAGGATAATTAACCAACATTTCATTACCTCCAATATTTTTCCTTTTGTTTGGCTCTTTGAAGCTTCTTCCTTGCTTATTTTTTAAATAATTTCATTTTAAAGTACCAAAACCATTTCATTTTTCACTTTGGCTCTGTGTAAACTGGAGAAACAGCTTCTCATTAGAAATGTATTAATTAACATGATAATAAGCATGATTCTGCCTCATGGATAAAGGCAGCCCTTTCCTATTAAAGGAGTGAGAGGGATATTATGCACTAGCTGCTTCAGATGCTAAATAACAGTGTAACTGATCAAAGCCAGCCCCAGCCCACCATAGGGACTGACTGAGCAGTTGCCAACATTACCAAAACCAGAGGGGCAGTTTTCCTTCCAGTATAATTTCTTAATGCTCAGTTATCAGCTGTGTCATTCTGGTGGATGTGATGGGCAGATTTCCTTTGCCAGGCAAGCAGGGCTAACCTGAGCAGAGCAGCAGAGAGCTCAGTGCTGCCCATTCAGGGGGAGTTTGCACCCTGGGCTGAGCTCTGAGCAGCTGCTTGTCTTCCCCTCTGCAAACCAGACAATGAAAGTGAGCCTGGGTGTGTCTGCAGAAGCTGAGGTCAAACACTTTGACTGAAGGTTCACATACTTAACCTAGCCTGGGCTTAACGCTGTGTTATTTATTCCCATAGCATTCATGGTCAGCTTGGTTGTTTATGTGGTTGTTTTGCTCACTGTATTCCTGGGAAAATTCTGTTCCTCTGAAGGTCGGGAGGGGTTTTGACAAGGGCCACAGCACAGGTGCAGCTTCAGCCCCTCTCTAGCTCTCTGTAACCATGTGCTGTTGTGTTTGAGAGCATCCTCTTCTTAGATGAGGGGCAGAAATGACTAAGTGCAGATCACAGAATCACAAAATTGTTGGAGCTGAAAGGGACCTCTAGAGATCATCTAGTCTAACTCCCTATCCAAAGCAGGTTTGTCTAAGTCCCATTACTCAGGATCATGTCCAGGCCAGTTTTGAATATCTCCAGAGAAGGAGACTACACAACCTCCCTGGGCACCCTATTCCAGTGCTTTGTCACCCTCACAGTGAAGAAGTTTTCCTCAGATTTAGATGGAACCTCCTGTGTTCCAGTTTGTGCCCATTGCCCCTTGTCCTGTCACTGGGCACCACTGAAAAGAGTTCATTCCATCTCCATCCTCCTTGCACCCACCCTTTAGATATTTATAGACAGTGATAAGGTCTCTTCTCACTCTTCTCTTCTCCAGGCTAAATAGTCCCAGTTCTTTCAACCTTTCCTCATAAGAGTGATGCTCCAGTCCCCAAGTCATCTTCATTGCCTTCCAATGGACTGTCTCCGGTAGTTCCCTAGAGAGGAACTTCCACTTCCACGAGCCCTGGGAATCTGATAGAATTGCTGCAGGACTGTTTGCTCTATATTAACTCTGTCTCCTGGATCCTTTTCCAGCTCCAAAGCTTTTG
The DNA here is from genome assembly GCA_024336885.1 of Actenoides hombroni. Taxonomy (NCBI): domain Eukaryota; kingdom Metazoa; phylum Chordata; class Aves; order Coraciiformes; family Alcedinidae; genus Actenoides; species Actenoides hombroni. The sequence goes on from WUAM01000071.1 coordinate 23,015,700, forward strand.
CACCAGCTCCACAGGCAGAAGTACTAAGAAGCATAGAGATGGGGAGAGTGTGATATGTGGTTATTTTCACAAGTTAGAGATGACCCCATAACTCATAAGTGGTGAAGTGGAGCCTGCAGAAAGGAATTTCTGTTCACCACTGACTGTGCTCACTTAATTTATTGCTTAGCATGTACCTTTCATCATCAACAATGAGAAAACTAGTTTTCTGTGTGAAGCTAATGCTTTTCCCTGCTTGATCCTGGGGCAGAGGCTGTCTCCTTCCCCCTCATCCCTATGGGTGTGAGATATTTCTTTGGATGACACGGTTTCAGGTGGATTCTGAGTGTGCTGGATTGCCAGCTCCATGCAACATCATAGACAAACTTTTTAGTGATAAATTGACAAATATGTGTGAGACATGGCATCTGACTATCAGATGTTAGAGGAATGCAAAAGACATACCATCGCGAGGGATATAATTCAGTGTGGGTGTCTGTATATATAGAACTAACAATTTATATTCTAATCATCACAAAGCAATCATACTGTGAGTGCATTTTTGTTATTAATACTTACTCTTTGATGCATAAACAATTCCATTTGAAATTCCTGGTACCAACTATGATAATCTTTCAGTGGAAAAAAACTTATTTGCAGAGGAGGAAGAATGAAGGGTAAGTAAGCGAAATGTATTTCATCTGTTTGAAATAACTGCAAAACTATCAGCATTAATGGTAAAAATATTTAATGAGTATTGCACTAGCCAGTACCAAGAGCAGTGAGATACAGAATTGCATTTGTTCTGTCACAGACATGACTGACATTTAATTATTGTCTATTTTTGTGCTGATAATCTCATTCTTATCATTCGTTGTTAAATCCTTTAGAACCCCAAGAAAATGAGATCAAGTGACAAAAATAAGATAATGAAATCATATGAAATAGAATAAAATTATATCTTGTAGGTAAGAGGTGATTCAGGAGACTGGGTTATTTTATAGGGTTGTATAAGCTCTGTAAGTGATTGTGAATTAAATGTGTTGAGCTCACAGAAAAGCTTTAGAAAAGAACGGCTGGTTGCAAACTAAGCTGACTTCTTGGTTGCCGTTGTGCAGCACATGCCATATGCAATGATATAAGAACATTGTAAACCTCAAAAGATGGTGAATTTAAGTAGCGTTAGGGAAAAATATATATCTTTCCAGCTCACTTCCCTTTTGCCAGTGTGTTGCCTTTTTGCTGTTGTGAAGCTTTTGGAAGCTGGTTTGTCACAGTGACTGTAAAATCAGGATCTATTTTTATCATTTTTAGCTTTCAGCCAGAAAAAGGCTTCCCAGTCTTTTGCCAAAAACTATATTGACTACACAACCCGATCCAAGCTTTTGAGTCACTGTATATGTCTGTTTGCAATATGTAACGGGAAAATGTTTCTAGCTGAAGTTTTAAATGATCTAGGAAATCTGTTGCAAAAATTAGATGAACAATGAGCTCTGCTAAGGGAAAGTCAAAGGCAACACTCACCATTTATTAGTCTTTTTGAAGATAACCTGTTAAGTTCATTGAAAAATGACTTTGCAAGTTGTGTGGTGGTGAAAACACTAAGGGTTTAATTTTGTTTCCTGCTAACCTCTGAATGATGTAGTGGAAATCTGACCTATGCATGATAAGAAAAAATGCTGACAAATGAAAGTATATAACTCATGAATGTGCTAATTTATTGAACAGGAATATTACTTATTTGAGTGCACTAGGTAGTGACCTCTCAGTGTTTGTATTTCTGCCAGCTTTTGTGTAAGTAGGTTTTGTAACTATTTGATGATAAAAATTGTAGCCAGTGCAGAAATAGAGGAATCTTTTTCCTCCCTTCACAGATTTATCTTTGACCTTGTGAAACAACCATAGGTTTGGAGATGGGACTTACTCTCTGTGCTGTTATTGACTGTCTGTACAACTATAGGCATAGGCTTGAATATTCTGTCCACTACTTTCTGCCTTGTAAAATAATATAAGTCATGATCATAAAGTGTTTTGGAGTTCCTGGATGAACAGCACTATGTGAATTCAAGATGCTCTCACCATAAGAACTTGTTTGCAAAGTATTATTACATGTACCTCTCTATCTGTACCAAAGGTAATTATTTAGGATGGAAGAGGATATGTGTCATCTGTTTGCACCAAACTTCTTTATCCAAAAGCAGAACGGTGCATTTTATCAAAATCATGTCTGCAAATAGATTAAGCTGTGCTTCTTGGGGCAGTAGCAAGGGAAGGGGGTCTAGTAGCTGCTTTTCAGATGTAGAAGATGCAACATTTGACATGTTCTCTCTGCTTCATGCTCTAGCTCAGATAAACTTCCTTGCATGGGAATCCCTGCAGTTAACAGCAGGTTATTCTGCTGCTTCACCTTAGAAGTTTAAAATAGAAACCAGACAGTGTGCTGCCTGCAGGCGATATGCTGGGCTGCATGGTCACCAGTGAAAAGGAGGTCATTCCTCCACAGGATAACCAAGAGTTCCTAAATGGGATGCTTAAAGCAGTCACTATGAATATCTCTATCTCTAAACCTACATGCTATTTTGAGGGTGTCTGACTTTTACATTTCTCTACTGAAGCTCAGGCCAAGCCCAAATTCTTACATTTAGACTCCCACATTCTGGCAGCCTGAAAACACAAGAGGAGGGCTTTGGTTCACCCGATAGGAGAACAGCTTTTGCAACCAGTCTTCTACACAAGTAATGGACTGTGATTGGTCCCTTAGGTTCACACCCTCCATTTCCATCTTACCAACTTGGCCTAAAATGCACCCGTAGTGCCTATAATAAGCAGCCATAATGAATGCAAAGAGAAAACTGAATTTACAGAACTCTGTAGGTTGCTCAATCTTTCAAGAGAAATCAAGAGCCATGAGCAGCACTGTGCTGAGGATAAAAGCTTTTCCAGGCTTCAGTTCTATTCGTACTAAAGACGAGAACACATTATTCCTTGGCTTCTTTTGGTAACAGAACAAACAGCATCAGAAACCTATAACAGAACTTTGCTGCTTTACCAAATAAATCTGTCAAAAATTTAAATTTATTAAGCTTTTTTGGTAATCAACAGACATTTAAAGTTAGTAGAATCTATGCTAATTATTATCTCATTTGCTCCTAAAACAGAAAAGCATAGACTTTAAGTTTTAATTTAAAATTTTAGAAAAGTTTAGCCAGACACAGGCTGATGAATCAACAGGACAGAGCACCTCACGTCAGTAGCTGCATAGATGTACACATAATCCTTTCTTCAGTCTTTCAGAGAGCTAGCAAACTATTTTTTGCCTTGAGTTTTATGGTGAATTAGCTTTGTTGCAGTGAACTCCATAGCAGTGTCACTGAATGTCTGGAATGGCCTGAGGAGCAAGAGAATGAAATGATCCCCTTTTACCAGGCAAATGCTGGTGCTCCTCATAGTCTTGCCCAGTTGTGTCATCATTTAAGCTCTAGAGACCTCAGTTCTGCTGTGTTTCCTGGATGTGGAAACAGAAATTATGATCTTCCACATGTCTCCCTTATTCCCTGTACTCACAAGCACAACAGGAACAGCAGACACACCGTGACAACTGCTGCAAAGTGCATGTAAAGGCTCAGTCAATGAGCTCTGAAAATCCCATGTGAGGACACTAATGTTTGAAGGATGCTCTCAGACTGCTGTCTTTGTTCTACTCTAGACAACTTTCGTCTACAAACTGGCTTTGTAAAGTGTTTGTTTTAGAAAAGCATGCACAATGTCAAATATATATATACAGATGGATTTACTTTGGACTAGTATAAGTCTATGTTATTAACATGCTACCCTCAGGCAGAATTTAGATATGCTATTTGGTAACCTGTAAACATTTACATGTCCATAGGTGCTAATGACCTATATTAGCTGCATGTTTTGATAGATGTTTCCTCTGCTCTCCCCATTTCATACATAAAGACCTAAATCTCGTCAATGAATTTCTAACTTTCTGAATTGGAAAATTATATAGAAATAGCATTTAAACAGTGGCTTTGGCTTATGTGTCTTTTGGTTGAGTTTCATTCTATAAGCCTCACTGTTCATAGAATCATAGAATGGTCGGGGTTGGAAGGGACCTCTGGAGATCATCGAGTCCAACTCCACCTGACAGAGCAGGATCACACAGGGCAGGCCACACAGGAACAGATCCAGGAAGGATTTAAAAGTGTCTAGAGAAGGAAACTCCACAAACTCTCTAGGCAGCCTGTTCCAGTGCTCCGTCACACTCACAGTAGAGAAGTTTTTCCTCCTGTTGAAGTGGAACTTCCTGTGTTCCAGTTTGCGACCATTACCCCTCGTCCTATCACAGGGCACCACTGAAAAGAGACTGGCCCCTTCGACTTGACACCTACCCCTCAGATATTTGTAAGCATTAATAAGATGCCCTTTCAGTGTTCTTTTCTCCAAACTAAACAGCCCTTGGTCTCTCAGCCTTTCAAAACCAAGGAGCCACTTGTTGGTGATAGAATTAATTCTGCCACCTTGCTGCCTGGCAAATCTAAATAAAATAGCTTCAGCAGGGCCTGTTCAAATCTTCTGCTACATTAGTATTCATGCATTATACTGGCATATCACTCATGGTAAGAGAGGGGGGGAAGAAAGCCTGTTAGTTTGTTTACACTCTCTAGTTGGAGATATTCCTGAATAATCAAATTCAGGATGTTTAAAATAATTCATATATTTCCCCCTACAGTGTTACTAACCTTAGTTGTGGTCCTGGACTGAATTAATCATGACCTTTTCAAAATGCAATGCAAACACAGGCTGCAAAACTATCTAACTTACTTGGGAAAATATCTGTCTGCAGGCTCCACAGTCATGGGCAAGATTTTCAGGGCCATTTTTTTTTTGTTTGGTGAAAAATGAGCTGTCCCTATGTAATAAAGTGGCAAATGAGTAATGTGCAAACTCTGTCAACCTAAATTCATACGCACAAAAATTTGTGCTAATTTAGATCACAACTCAGATTGAGAACCTATTCACCTCATGTGACACCCATAGGAATCTTTCTCTTGATACCAGTGTGTGGATGCTGAAAAGCTGCTAGCAGAGGGATTTTCTCAGGTTCTCACAATATTTGGTGAGAATCCTGCCTTTCTC
>WUAM01000071.1:23020920-23033510 GCA_024336885.1 Actenoides hombroni
TTCTTCTTCCTCTCCTGGCTCTCTCTTTACTGATTTTGTGTTGCTGCATCTCTTCGCTCCCGGTATAAACAGCGACACCAGTGCACGTTGAATCAGTTATTTGACTGACATCGAAGTAAGCAGTATTATAAAATTTATAGTTAATTGCTAGTTGTGAATTTTAGTCCATAAAGTCAGGTAATACATAAACCTATACTCTATCCTTAGTTATAGGATAGTGGATGTACTTCACAGATGCAGTCGGAACAATTTACCAAGGATGAAATGCTCATTTTGAAAAGCAAAGTCTACCACACACCATCTGCAGACAGTGAAGTGTCATGAAGACAGATTTAGTGGCTTAGTGGTTGTTCCCAGGGAGCTCCTTCTGCACTGAGATGGTAACATGAGAAAAACTGCTAAGACAATTGCTGGAAGACTGCAAAATTATCATTTGTATCGCTATCAGAGAGGTGGGAGAAGCAGATGTTTTGGAGTAGGCAAGGTGATGACTAGACTGTGGAGAACTTGGATAGTGAAAAGGGCACGTTGCTCAGCAGTCATCAGAGCCCAGGAGACTGGGTTTGCTTTGCTAGTCATTTGGGAGAAAAATGAGCCACATCACTGCCTTACAGCTTTCTCTTATGAGAAACTTTTACGCAGTCGGTTCCCTTCAGCAAGAGATTTCTGTTTGCTGTAACATGAAAGTGGAAAAAGATTAATATAAGCAAGCAGTATAAATAGTTCCCAAAGTCTAGATAAAGGCTGTAAACACAACTCTCTACTGTGTCTTAATGAGTCCTCAGCCTCATGGATGGTGAGACAGGGGCATGTCAGATAATACTCAGGCTGCAGTTTAACTTCAGACATGCTGAAAAACACCCATCATCTAGCCCAAAGCTGGTCCTAAGGTCCAGTTACAGTGATGAGTATCTAGGTATGCATCCCACAGGCAACTTATTTCAACTGCTGGGTTTATTGTCTTCTTGCTCCTTGCCCTCTGCTGTTGGTAGCTCAGTGATGCTGCTTTTCTCAGCTTGTCCTCCTGAATACTCCTGAATTATTATTCTTCCTTTAATTATCACAGCCTGCTAAGCAATAACACATGGCCTGACCTGAAAGCTGGGTAAGCCATTACTCAGGGAAGAGACATGGGAAGTGGCAAATGAAGAGAGAAAAAGAGTATTTTACAAGATGTTATATGGATGACTTTTTTAACAGAGTTCCTATCCTTTTGCTTCTCCTGTATTTTGTTAACATACTTCAGTTTTGAGGTTAGCATGAAGAAAGAGTCTTTGGAGTTTGGCTAAGTCCATAATTATACATACAAAAAAGAAAACATTAAATGCTTTGCTACTTACTTTTACACTAGCTATTACAAAAACAGAGTCTATATAGCTTTGCACTGCCAGGCAGCTAAGTTCAACCTCAAGAGCAGGGGAGACAGCAGCAGCAGCAGCAGCATGCAAGTGCAGGTGGCAGTAGGTCTGTTTGGAAGAACTGTTATGTGTCTGCAAGATGTTTGTTCCAAGGAACACAGTGTTTCTACATATGTTATGTATTAAGGAAGAGGTTTCCAAGCTGGAGGCTCTGGAGCATTATGTGTCTTAGAATGTAGCCCAGAGAGCATCTAATCTGACCTAAGAAATGTTGATGGGAGTCATCTGGAGTAAGCATAGAATGACCCCTGAAAACAGGTATGGTCAGATCTGGCTACATGGAGGTCAGCACTGCCTTCACTGCAGTGATCTAAACTAAAGTCAGAGGTTTTGGGTGTGCTTGGGAAGGAATCCCAATACTGATATTTTAGTGTGTGTTTGGGAAGGCAGGAGAGGGGGGTAAACACGCAAGAAAGTTCAAAGTTTGAATGACTTTCCTATCTATTCTTATAAATAAGGGACAGAATTTTCTCAGTCAGTCAGGGCTTATGAGAATATCACCCACACTAAAAGAGACAGGCATATTATTTCACTCCCTATTGTTCTATATTCCACCAAACATGTAAAATGAAAACCAGGTGATTTCAGTGCATGTGTGTGCTTTTTTTTTATTCCTTTTGGGGGGCAAAGAAACTTTTGATCTTAAGTCTGTACAGAAGCATCCCAACTTTAAAAAAGAGCACTGTCAGATTTATTATAGCACTGAAAAGTACAGATATTATGCTTACCATTACTCAGTGACCTCTTTAGGTTTGCCATCATGGTCCAAGATTTATTGCCTTCTGTGTTTAAAATGCAAAAGGATATGTCCTGTTAATATTTCTGGTTTTGCTGCGAATCAATGACTTCCTGTTTGCTAGTACCACAGGTAAAGAAGACACAAACCACAAGTGCCAACACTATGTAATTTTTTTGGTCCTGAGTCCCTAATTTCTCAGTCATCCAATGTGTTCTGTCAAAATGCAGCCTAAAAGTCTAGACCAAGAGATATCTATGATAGAAAGTGTACATCAGTATTTCAAGCCCTCTAAATTTATTCTAGCCATTTGACAGTTGCTTGGAGATACAATCTCAATTTTTTTGCAGTAGCCCCTTCAAGTGGATATTTATGGCAGATACAACTGTAATTATTTACCTGTAACAAAGTCCAGGTCTGCCTGCTCCAGGTGATACAGACAACAGAAGGACCCAGAGAAAATATTAATCTTCTTTCTGTCTAGCTTTTAACCTTTTGCACCCAGCTTCTTAGCTCATTATGGAAATGGTGCTGTGTTTATTTTTTTTGTTTACAGTTTTTGTTTCTTTACTCCATGAGTCTAATCAGTTATCAGTAACAGTGACTAAATGATAGTTGAGGGTCTCAGTGTGTTTCACTGACTTACATTTATTGTTCTTGCTTACTTGCATTAAAAATGCTGAAATCAAATGGGACTATTCATGCAAGTTAAGGTGAATTCTGAGTAAGAAAGCTGCACATTTTGGGACACGTTACAGTATTAGCATAACTGCCCTTTTACATAGAAGCAGTTCACTTGAATAAAAAGAAGGGGAAAAAAGAATGACAGAGAAAAGAACTGAGCCACAAAAAATGGGAATCAGTATCTCATCTTGGTAAAGATTCTAAACCTGTGCCTGCTTTTAAAAGCATAAGTAATCCTGTTGATTCAGTCGAGACTATTGATGCTGTCAGGCACATGCTGAAGAAGCTGAACAATTCAGAGCCACAGCAACTAATGGTATTTATCTATATTTTAAATGCAACAGCAATAAAACACAATACTTTGTCCACTGCAGTGTGGAGCAATGATAGAGAATTATAGGAGCAACAAATTCTCATTTGCTTTTATTCCTTCAGCAGAAACACAGTGTGTTTGAATTGGCCACATTCCCATCGTGTTCATGTTTCTTGGTACATTTAAAAGCCCTATCTGGGCTTGGTGCCATTTTGATGTGCCTCCATTTGGCTGGGCAGAACCAGTCTCTTAACACCACTCTCAGAAGTGCTCTTCCCATGGTTTCTAGGACTGCTTGTTGAATGCACTACACACAATTTCTTGAATAAATTATTCAGAATAAGGAAACTATAGAAAACAGCTTTTACTTGAATAAACATTGCTAAGAAGAAGGTTTAATTGTGTGCACTATTTTTACTTAATGCACATCAACTGAAAATGTATTACTCCTTGCTGATGGTTTGGTTTGGATTTTTTATGTGAAATTATTTCATCTTTGGCTTGCATACTGTTAATTTAATTTTTAGTATGTTTTTCCACGTTATCTGTAATTTGATCAGCCCCCTTTACATAACTTCTAATAATTTGCATTCTCATATTTTTATGTAAGAGTTTTAAGACGTTCAGAATCATAATAAATCATATGAGAGCAGAAATCACTGGAACAGGCATATTATCATCAGCAGCACTTAGGTCAGTAATCTAAGTACTGTTGAATACTCAAGTTACATTTGAAATGTGAAAAGTTGATGTGAGCAATAAGTAATAATACTGTTCTAAATCACTGTTCAGCCTCTTCATTGACTTTGACTCTGTATAGCTATTATATCTTGTTTTGGTTGTGTTTTTCAAGTGTATTCCACCTTTATGGACCTTCTTGCACCTAGTTATTTTGTGAAATAAGAAAACAAACGGAATCCTGTGTTATTCTAATAAAGGCAACACAGCTACACAATGTTTCAATTGAGTCCATACACCTCATCCTTTCAAAGTAAACGTCACTGAATTTTTTAATAGCAGATTTTTTCAAAGTTATTTAAAATCCATCCCATTTATTCTGATTTTGCCATCCAAGATAACATGCAAGATTACTAAGAGCTCATCCCTGTGCTTCTTGGTTCACTGAAACTGTCATTTAAATTAAAAGTAGTTGTCTTATAGACTTTTTCAACACAAAATAGTCCCAATGATAAGGCATAGCTTCCAGGAAACATACAGGCATTTTTATTTTCCCATGAAAGTTCCTACTCTCAAAAGCACCAATAACTTGTCCATATGGGACTGGAGGGAAGCAGGATTTTTACAGGCATTTTTATTTTCCAGTGAAAGTTCCTACTCTCAAAAGCTCCAGTAACTAGTCCATGACTGTAGGGAAGCAGGATTTTTGCAGCAGGCTGGACATGGAGTTTACAGGATTTATTGATATTGTCTTGTAATCAAGTCACCAAACCAAGCTGGTTTGCAGAAGTCATCCTAGTCTGCAGGAAACCTCACAGCTTTTCCCACTATTCTCAGAAGCAACCAGCCTGTAGCCTTCCTAGTCTATAGCCTTCCCATATCCTTGGGTATGATATAGACTCTTTAGCACACCTCTAAGAACAAATACGTTTATTCCTAGTGTCTCAGACATCAAACACAATCACTCTTCTGAGTGCAGAGGATCTGGATCTAGTGCAGGCACTGTTTCCACACTGTTAGCACCCCTATGTTACCAGCTGCAAAATGATATGGAATTTCATTCCATTTCTGGTATGCAGCTTCAACTCCTGAAAGCTATGATGAGATGTTCATCTTTACTGAACTCATTTCAGTAATGCGTCCACTGCTTGGAACAATTTGACACACAGAGATGCTTTTTACAAGTCGATTTTTGTTGCTTTCTTTTTGTTGACATGATTCACTTGTCAGGCTATGTACTTGGATTTTCATCGCCCCTTCCCAAGTGGAGATTGCATATCTTCATTTTGTCAGTTTCTGGATTTCATCTCAAAATGTAACTACTGTACTTTGTTGCCCTTGGTGCTGGAATCTCTAGAGATGATTTTTTATTGCTGCTTTGGAGGGGGAGGAGGTTAGTGATTTGGCAACAGCCTTGCAGCTGTGACCCAAAACTTCCTATTTTGCTCTTTATATTCATAATAGTGTGTACTATTATAGTATCCAGAAGCCCCGTTTCCAGCCCTAAGATGTGATGACAGCAGATACAATTAAAAGCAGCGCTTTGAAAATTGCACATACTAAAACTTGACAGGATCAAGTTTGTTTGCAAACTTACATAAAGCTTGTTGAAATCGCCTGAAATTAAAAAGGGGAAAAAAAAATTAAAATGAGCCAGTTCAAATCTGAGTCTACAGGTTATGGGTGGCATTGGGAAACCAAGGAAACTTGGTGATTCATTCGAGCTCATTTTTTTCTAATTAGTTCACAAGAAATATGTGAACATAGCTCAAAGGCACAGCAAAGGCAGAGTTTGACTGCATTTTCATGATCCTGATTTATATGAGTATTCATGGAGTTATGAGCAGAAGTGCCATTGAATGATCTGGTTTATTCTCCTGAGTATCACATTCAACTGAATTTCATCCAGTTACTCTTCCACTGAGGCCAATCACTTGAGCCTGATGAAAACATTTATTTTTCTTCACAAAGCATCATTTTCAGGATGGAATTTTAGTTTTACTTTGTCAGCATGAAGAAATGAAGAATCCCTCAGTTCTCATGGCTTTCACTGCCAACAACTTCTGTCTGTTTGTTGTTTTGGTTTTTGGTTTTTTTTAATTATTATTAGTTTTGTCTGATATGCTTTTTAAATCACCTTTTTAAATCTTCTTTTCATGGTAAATCAAAAATCCCGAGTTTCCAAAAAATGTATTTTAGATATTATGATCAAGTGATAAGATAATCAAACTGAACATCAAAACTGTCAGCATTTTCTCCAGGTTTTGAACAGATTTTTGCACACTCCTCCTTCCATAATCAGTTTATTTTTTAACATCCTTTGACAAATATGGACACCTGATGCATAGGCTCTAAAGGCATAAGGCAATGTTTTGTAGGCTATATAGTAATGTCTTTTCTAGCAAAAGTATTTTACATCTGCATTTAAGAAGTCTAATCAAGGCAAAGAAGAACATCTTTCTCCTCACTATGCATTAGCTTATTCACCCCAGGATTGTACTAGTCCTCTCTGCCACAGGACTAAGCTGGGAGCTTAGGTTCAGTTGCTCATGTGCTATTATCCAAGAAATTTCTCAGAATGACTGCTTTCCAGGACACCAGTCTTTATTTCTAAAAGTATGGGCTGCATTTCTGGTCCCTGAATGCCTTTGCATTTGAATCTGTTGGTGTGCCTTTGTTTGGATTTGCCTGCTTTACCTAATTCGTCTAGGTGACTATCTTCTCCTTATAGATATTTTCTTTTCCACCAACATCTGCATAATCTAAGCACTTTATTAGCAAATACTTTTTTTATTTATCTTCAGAACCTCAAAGAAAAGTGACTGTAATTATTAGTAGAATTGATTCTTGTCAAAGCCCTATAAAATGCTTTTGTTTGTTTGTGGCTAAGTGTTATTTTTTCTTTAGCTTTGAATATGTTCCTTATTATATCAGAGCAAATTCGTGCTTAGCCTCCACTAATTCCGGCTGATGCCACTGAGGTGTCCATCTCAGTAATTTAAGCCAATTGAGAGTAAAAGCATACAACATGCTCTTGTTGCCTATTAAATGTTTATTCTGAGATTTCAGACCAAGTCAGTAATCCCTGGCTGCAGGTAAGTTTACTGGAACTATTATGCTTCATGTCAGAAGGTATTTCCTTGTATGAGTCATACATTTCTTCTAGACTGAATGAGCACACTAAGCTCTGGTGTTTGGAGGATGAGCAAATTTTACAGCTGTGTAATGAATTTGGTTTTTAAAACTCAGACTTGGTGTGATGAACTTGTTTGAATATATCCTGGTGAACTGTATCACATATAATCAGCCTGTGGCAGCAGTTATCCCAGACAAAATATCCTGTTTTCTATGTCAGTCATCTGCTCCTGTGTTAAGGCAGATCCTGCAAGAGGTTATAATGGAGTGCTTTAATTAGAGAATGTGTCTCTACCAAATGAATCACAGCACCAAACCTCACAGGCATGGCACATGCATATTCAGGTCTGGAAGGTGTCAGACAGGATGCCAAGACACAGATTCATATTCAGGACTTGCCCACCAAACTTCACAAATTCTGGGATGTTAAAGATCCAGAGGTTTGGTGCAGACCTATCTCTAATGTTGATCTTACAGTGGGAATAAAATACCTGTATATCACAAGGGGTTTATATTATCTCCTATCAGCCCAATGTCTGTCCAACTTCTGCTTAAAATCCATAACAAGAAAAAGTCTCTGCTAGTCTTCATGAAATCTCATTAATTTAGAAATCTACTTACTGTAAAACTTTGATTATGATTATTATTACCATGCTGATTTGGGAATTTATTTCTTTGGGAGTATTTAATGGCTCATTTCCTTCAACTCTTTTGTGGGCAGTTAGGCAGATGAAAAAATAGAGGTCTGAAACTGTGGACTACAAAAACCCAGCCTGCTGAAATAGGGTGACTGTCTTCAAACAGAAGATCATACTGATGGAAATGGAGAGAGGATCTCAATGAAAGTTTTATCTCAAGTCCTGGAAATATGATGAGAAAGGCTCACTACAGCTTTCATTAGCAGACATGGGTTATTGTTTTTGTACTCTATAAGATTCTTAAGTTTTTTATCCAAACAGCTGATTTTTTGCTGGCTGTGGAATATTATCACATGAAGCACTTATGTCATAGATATGTAAAGTGTGGTGAGTCACAGGCATAAAAGATAAGTGGGTAGCAACAAGTAATATTTACATAGAGACTTGCCTTCTGGAAAGGGGTACAACCCAGCCTGGAAAAAAACCTTGTTTGGTCTCTGCTTCAGTAGCTAGAGATTATTAATAACAGAAAACTGAAGGAAATTAGTGCCTTAGGCAAATGAGCCAAAAATGGGGAGAATCCCTGTCTTCTCTGTGCAGTGTTTAACCACATAAAATGCAACTGAGAGGGCTTTAGGCTTTTTCATGTTTGAAGTGCAAGATTAAGAAATACTTGTGCCTAGTTTGCTTATATATTACCACTTCTTTAACACTAATGATGTGCTTTTTTTCAGAGACATGTGACATTTCTCTGATAAAAGTCAGCTGCTATCCACAGCTATTCTGTCATGTGCAGCTTCGTATTCAAAATCAGAACTAGGCCTGAAATGGCTCCTTAGAAAATAATAAAATAGCTGAGTCAGGATTAAGATGTTTTTAGTTGTTTTTATTCGCATTAAGATCTTTCTTCTTTGCTGTGTAAACAATACAAAAGAGTCTGGGTCTAAAGAATAAAACCCTTGGCTAAAAGCCCCTAGCTAAAATACACTGGAATCAAGCATGTTTCCTTCAGGAAGCCTCAGGAGCTCAACACCTTTTCTGAATTTTAGTCCTTTGAGTGCTGAGTGCTTTCCAGTAAGACATATATACATGTAAGTAAATTGGAGCATGGAAGTAGTGGTGATCCCACAAGCATATTTTATGTCATATAACCCTTCCAAGAAGGGCAAAAAGAATTATTCATGTGCTAATAATTAAACATGTTCTTGTTGGGGTTTTTTTTGCTAGACACAGATCTGATGCCATCTTTTTGCAGAGCTGACAGCAGAATTTGGCCCACCGTATTCAGATGTTTCTTACAAACAGCTTCTTCCATTTTCTCCTCTTTTTTCAAATTCAATGAGGAACCATCCTTGAAGTCCTTGAAGATTTCCAGTGAAAATTAACTGCATGTAAATCAACAAGTAGTGGTCTCTGTTGAGAAAACTGTTTTGATTTTTTTGGCCATGGATAACTAGAGGGGAAAAAAATAAAATGTTGGTGCAACTGTCCTAAAATTATCAACAAACTGGGCTAAAAAGGTATTAACAGACCAGTCTCTGTTGTTACATATCAATGGGAGTAACGGAATTGCTCTTCCATTGACAACCAGGAAATGGGCTCGAGTGTGTTAAAAGGCCCTTCTGTGAAGAATGGCATTGTAGGGCACTCCTTTGACTCCAGATCAAATTTACTCATTTTAATGGTGAAAAGATTATTTTTCTATCCAGCAAGACTGCCATCTAATCCTGCACATGAAAGTTGAGCTGAGCTTTGTCTGATTCACACTTCATCACCTGTAGTAAGGATTGGGCAGCTGGAGCAGGCTTTTGTTGATGATGGAAGAGAGTTTTGTTCACTTTCCATTAGCTGGACTGGATTGTGTCATGCTAAGTACAGTAGTAAAAATGTATTTTTATCAGGAAATTCAGTGGATATGGCACAATTTAAATGAGTCCCCACACTGAATGGATCCTTTGAGTCAGTACTAACTACAGCTGCACATTCATGCAAAGGTAAAGGGTAATGCCAACATTGGATTTAACTCGGTGAACTTAACTCTCCTGATCTCAGATAGACGGACAGAAAAGGGCAGTAAAAGCAGTGGAAACCATGCTGTGTTCTCATTCATGAATCAGAGCTGTGGTAACACCAAGTCACCTCCTAAAATGAGTGAAGTCCAGAATTAATTTCTACTGGAAAGAGTCCCACTGAACTCACTCATCCTGGACCAAACCGTGAGCAGAAGCAATGGATCCTCCAATCACAGGTCAGCTTTACAGCTATACAATGCTTCACTTGCACTTTACTCTTAAGGTTTTCCAATGTTTACCTTGTGCCAAGCTGGCAGCAAAGGACTGGGTTTCATTCAGGCTCAAGGACATTGCTTTCATCACAAGCCCCTTTCAGCACTCAGGCCCAAGTGTCCCAGCAATAGAAGCCTGATCATCAGGAGAGAGAATACACTACTCAGTGCCTGGACTAATGATCCCAAAACTATACATACATAACCCATGCAGATTTGAGTTAAAGAAAATTAAGTTTAAACTGATGAAAACATCTCTGGAGATAGTCCAAACTCTTCGAGTTGAAGCTGGTTAGCAGAAGAAGTGGAAGCGACCGAGGACTTTACTTGTAGGCATGGATAAGGATCACAAAGCAGATGACAGACTGATAACCATTCTTTAATGTAAAACTTAGATGGTTAGACTGATCTCAGTCTAACCCTGTTATGGGCTCCAACTTTGTTTCGATTTGTTTTCAAATATGTATTTTGTGTTGCCTCTTTCTAAATATTCCCCAGAATCAAAAAACAAACAAAAAAAACCCCAACAAACCAAAGCAAAAAACCACCAAACCTAGAAATGGGTGCTTTACATTTTCTTTGAAAGAAAACTTAGTTTTGTAACATTTTCAGAAACACATATGGACACTAGTGACAGGTGGAGGCAGCTAGAAGCTGTGCAAATTTCTTATGGGCTCTAGTTCTTACGGACTATGAGAATCCCATCAATTTTTAACTTCCCCCACTTTGTTCACATGAATGCACACATATACTGCTAGAATGACACAATTTGCATGTGTGAAGTTACATAAGAATTTGAGATTTTGCAGGTTGAAATCTTCAGTTTAAAAAGAGGTAAAGCAAATAAAAGCAAGTGAGGTGGAAGAATACTATTCACTTCTTACTTACTGTTATGAGTTGAGATATGTCCTTGTGTTGTGGCTATAGTGAATTTTCCCACAGAAGGAAGAGGGCCCCAGCTTGGTGGGTCCACTTCAGCAACACATTTAATTCATGTCTCATTTGAGTTAATCCTAATGTCTTTTCTTGCTCTTTGTTTGAGCATTTTCCTGTGCCAGTCTTTGGAACAATTAGTTTTTCTATACACTAGACACTATACCCCATTTTAAGTAAAAAAAAGCAAAAGGTATGCTTGTCAAAAAGTAGACTTGATTCACAACACAGTTGTAGTTTGTACTACCTAGTGTGTTCTTAAAAGACCAGGTTGAGGAATTTTTCTTTTCAAAATGTATAAGATTTTTATCTAAGCTGTGTCCCTTATAATCAAAGCCCTTGATTAGAGGCTCTTTTCATGAAAGACCAGTAGCTGCTGCAATTAAATATATAATACTTCTGCTCCTGTTACAATTTAGGCTTTTTTTTTTCCTTAGGAGACATCCTTATCTGATTTGAAGGACAGCAACTTATCTTTCTTCTTCCCTCTTCCCTTTGCCTGACAAAACATTTCCTCGGTCTCACTGTCTATTCATTGAAGGAATTTTGATAATACTTTATACCAGTCACTGGCCAACTATTTGGGAAAAAAAAAAAAAAAAGCCAAAACATGTTAGTGCTTGTTTTACTATTAAAGGCACAAAAAGATAATGATCAAGAGGAAATGTCAAAGAATCACTGACTTTGAACTACTATGTAAAAAATATGAGTAAAGATGGTCTGGGGAGTAAAGTGAGCCCTTTTTGCATGGCTCACTGGGCAGGTGACATTGTATGAATCAGCATTATCTGCACAAGGGTATCTCAGTACATATGGGATTAGTCCTTATAGATGAGATTGAATTTAGGCTGTACAGGAAAGCTCTACAAGCTCCAGATCTGGTAAGTACTGTGCACTTAGAAAGACTCCCAAGGGCAACTAACTGAGATATAATGTATACAGAGCCCATGTGAGTTGGTTGGGATGGAAACTGAACCTCCTGGCAAGAATCCCTGCAGCAGCTTCCTAACAAGAAGGCTGTATGTCCTTGAGAATCTAGCAGCAAAGCCCAAAGCTTATCTACAGCCAGATGTCCAGTTTGAGTGCATTCCTACTTGAAATGGTGATCAGACATGTATTTAACTTGACTTATTTGTGTGAGATATGGATAAGACTTAATCCTAGATTTTTTGAATGCATTAAATATGTGTAATCCAACTGAATTTTTATTTTATTTGATGGAGGAGTGGGGGACAATGGAAGGAGAGATATTGTCCTTTTTCTGAAGTTCATTTTTTGGTTGTAGGGCAGAAAATGGAAGTTCTGACATTGTGTCAGTAGAAGTGGGCCATTGTCCTGGCACCAGAGAGTACATCTTCATTGAAGTCTGGGCTACTGACATAAAGGCAGGGGGGGATTACTTATTTGAGTATTTTACTCATAAAAAACCCAACAATCACTGTACAGTGATTGGAATAATATGGAATATCTTTTTATTCCCTTGAAATACTCACATCTGTCTGCTGGAGTCTCACATTATCAAACTTACAGGTAACACCTATTACAGCCCACATGCAATTCCAGGGGGAAAACATATACTCTGTAGATGTAGCATGTCCTTTAAAAGAGGGAAAAAGAAGTTTCTTTTGGATTCACACTATAAGAACTGAAAGAAAAAGAGAGAGAAAAAGAGAATGAAAGAGGGAAGAAGAATAGAATGGAGAGGAGAGGAGAGGAGAGGAGAGGAGAGGAGAGGAGAGGAGAGGAGAGGAGAGGAGAGGAGAGGAGAGGA